>CM035422.1:154547506-154555006 GCA_020310875.1 Ceratopteris richardii
GCTATGCAGTGCCTAAACATCTTTAAGGAGCAAGCCAAAGTCGTTCGTGAAACAACAGAAAACCACTTAGAGGCCAATCAACATGATGACTAATGAAAATTGTGAAAATTGAAATTACCTGTGCCGGAAAAAAGGTCTAGGACCCAGTCATCATCATTGGAGAATAGTTGAAGCAATCTCATTATGAGCTTTTGTGGCTTCTCATAGGGGTTAACCAATGTCATGTCCCCAGCTACATGACGAAGTTTCTTGGTAACAGCTGGGACCATGAGCACATTTGAGATCCCATTCTCATTGCAATGCTCCATGACTCTGCTTTTGCTTACTTCATCATAATAGCCAACTGTAATGCATTCAGTGGAGCTCACAAACCTATGCAAAGGAGTGTGATTGACGTTTGTCTTCACCCTGCCAACAAGAACTATAAGTGACAGAGAGCATCATTAAAGCCATGGAGATAGAAAGAAGATTACTTACCAGATGAGGCACTCCATAGCATGACATCTTGCCTTCAGAGCAGTTGAAACAGAGAAAGACTCGTCTCTGCTATGGAAAATTACTATCCTCCAAAGAGGAGACATAGTCAACTCTGCAAAATCAGTGACCATCTCCCGAATCTGAGGGTGTTTGAAGGGTTCATCGTCATTAACTAATCCCAACATCCTAAATCCATAGGGTATGTCTGCTATGAGAAGGGAGAAATGCTTTCTAGGCACAACAGAACAAATGTTATTTACATCACTACAGAATACATTGTAATATACAGGCCTAAGGGGGCCTAGGGAATTGAGAAACATTTCAGATCAGGTTCATCATCAAAATCAATCTCCTTGGCTTTCAGTCTAGATTTCTCATGCCTTGCTCTTTGAATGTGAGCCAGGAATGCAGGGGGGCAATCATCTAGTAGCTCTGCAGACTTACTTTTCTTTGGTTTATGCAGAATAAAGTGGAAAGACAATTAAATGAGCTCTTCAAGACAGCAAACGAAACATAAGGAATCGATGCATAGCATCGATTTCGTGTGTGGGTAGGTGCCACGCATCGACTTTCTACTAAAAGTCGATGCCTGGCATCGACTTTAAGACATAAGTCGATGCCTGGCATCGACTTATGCCACGAGGTCGATGCCAGGCATCGACTTATGCCCCCAAGTTGATGCCAGGCATCCACTTATGCCAGGAGGTTGATGCCAGGCATCAACTTTTGGCAGGAGGTCGATGCCAGGCATCGAATTTAGCAGCAAGTCGATGCCAGGCATCGAATTCCTACTAAAAGCCTGGCATCAAATTGGTTAGGTGAATCAAAGCATCTATACTATAGCAAACCAGGCATGACCTCTGAAAGAGAACTTACCCAATCATGAAACAAGATAAAATATTCTGATAAAGCTTTGTAGGATGATGTGGTTGGATAGTCTGCTTGGACCTCTGTCCAAGAAAAGCAACCGAGCCTCTTCATCATCACCTCCTCAATCTTCAAGTATACTTTATGAATACAGTCACGGAAATGAAAAAGAGACTAGGTTAGACCAGAAACATGGGAGGAGGGAAAAAGGATCTGAGAATAACATACCTACTTATTGAGCTCAGTCACCATCTCCTCCAGGCTTAACTCCTTGGAGATTACCCAGGACAAAGTTGATATAATCAATGTATCATCCTTGATTCCTTGAAGGGCCCTCCATGGTGTCAGCTTCATGTCCTCAGGAGCCTCTTCAATTGAGAGGTCAACTTTCCTTCCCTTTCCCTTTAGATCAACCTGTGGGTCTGGCCTCGACTTCTGTTGCTTCTGGCCCTTGACCTCCTTGTTCTCCCACATTGTGAAAATTTTATCCTGCAGATCCCATATCTCACCTGTTCTGAAAGCCAGTTGAAACCATGGATCATATTTCCTCAAAGCATTAGAATTTCTATTCTTATCCAGTGCAATTCCAACCTCAATAAGGCATTGCTTTTGTAGATTGGGATTTATTCTTCCAGCTTCCTTCACAAGACAATCTTCATATTCATGGTGGAAGAACCAAATTCTCTATGGAGGACATTTTTTTGCCTATAGTCATTGTCATTGTTGTGATCCCAAGCAAGAAGCTTGGCTTCCTCAGTTGTAAGACCAAGATATATCTTGCACTCTGCATACCTAAAGAAGAATGCAGTAGGGTGCTCCTTCACTAGCTATCTACGGGCCTCTGCAGAGTGTGAACCTCCAATCACATAATATGTATAATCCTCAAACAAACCCTCATTAAAATCCTCCACAGATTTGCACTCATTCGGATCCACCATGAAAAGGAATGGCACAACAATAGCATGAGGATTTATTTTCATTTTCTTTTTAAGATTTTGCACGTGCAAATTGTGTGGCTCCCTGATCTCAAGGGACCTCCTCCCTGTGACTGGATCTATTGGTGGCCTATGGATGATATTGATTGGCAGGTGGAACAATTGCCCCTTCTTCACAACTTTTCTTCTAGCTATGTCCTCCCTCATCTTGTTCTGCTCAGTACCAAGAACACCCGAGGCAAGCTCTCCACCAGGTGCAACTATTATATCCTCAGAGCTAGAGCTTGAGTGAGAAGACTCCTCATTTGCAATTCTCTTCTTTTTCTTCTGCAACTTTTTCTGCATGCTCTGCTTACCCCTTGCCTTTACAGGGGTTGTCATCTTCTGTTGTGTTGGCATGATATTGCCCTGGATCCATGGCATCAAGTCCTTGATAAGATTCATTGAGTCCTTGCATATCTCTGCAAGCCCATCTGGAACACAGCACTATGGGCACAAGAAATCCATCTTGCATATAACATTTCTTAAACCTTTCGATGTCTCTACCAAGACAAGGAGGTTGTTAGAATCCTCATCTTCATAATCCAGTTTGTACACAAGGCCATACTAAAAACCCTGTGTTGTCGTGATCTTTCCTCTCCCATACGCCCCTACGAACACAAGAAGGACTGCATTCTTTCTTCAACATACTGAAGGCACCACTCTAGGTTTGTCATGTCTCGTAGTGGACGATCTATCCTTAAGACCTCTGCGTCCCTCGACCTATCCTTCCTAGTTGTATCATCCTCATGAATATTGATGCAACTCTGTCTACCAGAGGATATTCCAACCGGATTGCTAGCCTTCTCAGAGGATAAGGATGCAATAATTTTCTTTGGTTTTGCTTGGTGACCAATGCCTTTGTCACGTTGTTGATCGGCAGAGCTCGTGGTCACTCTCAGCTTCTTGAAGGGCCTCTCACTCTTGGACTCAGCATCCCTGAAGGGGCTTGGAAATACCAGCTCATATGTTATTGTGTTCTTCAACGGTGCAAGTCGATGCTTGGCATCGACTTGCACCTAAAAGTCGATGCCTGGCATCGACTTTGCACCCTAAATTCGATGCCTGGCATCGACTTTCACGCCACATTCGATGCCAGGCATCGACCTTCTAGGTCGATGCCAAGCATCGACTTGAGGGTGTAAGTCGATGCCAGGCATCGACTTACACCCTCAAGTCGATGCCTGGCATCGACTTACACACTCAAGTCGATTCCTGGCATCGACTTGCACACAAAGCACCTAAAAGTTGATGCTTGACATCAACTTACACCATTAGGTCGATGCCTGGCATCGAGTTGTACCCTCATTGGATCTATATTGTAGGAGCTTAGAAAAATAAAAACCTAGAAAGCATACTATTTACTCAACCATACAAAAGGAATCTTTTTTTGTGGTATGATTTTGTCTACCTCTTGGTACTCTTGCCAACATTCTTCTTCTCCATGAGAGTTGCCTTGCTGGTATGCTGAGCTTTGTGCTCCATGGCTGTCTGTGCTCCGTTGCCCTCTCTTGCTCGTGGATTTTGAAAATGAGAATGATCTCCTCCTCTGCTATTTATAGGCAATTGGGTGACTTGAACCAGAGACTAACTGGATCTAACTGAATGAGTCCAGTTGCTAACTATATCTGTCAACTTATCTAACAAGAAAATACCACTCACACAAATAGGCTGTTTCACCTCGACTTTAATGAAATATTCATAGAACCTTGCAACTATTTATATACATTTGCATGGAATTTACACTTCAATGGCAAGAGTATGGTATGTACATGAGGATGTCTAATCTCATGTATACATTGTTTCTTAGAATCTCTTGGTTGGGAAAAAATCAAGTCTAAGTTGTGTTGAATATGGGAGATTAATGACATCTTTATAGTGTTATCCTTCTCACTTCAATTCATATTCACATTTATCTTCTAACACATTGTTGAAATGGAAAATCAATGTATGAATAAACATTCATGTAAAGAACTTTGGGGTAATCTCGACAAAATAGGTTGGTAATTTCAACAAAATAGCTTGGTAATTTCAAACGTCACTCATTGTCTTTGCATCCAAAGTTCAAGAAAATCGTAGATTCAAAATTCATTTGAAAATCTTTTGTAACAAGCATATACTTAATTCTTACATATAATTCTTACATATACTTTTCCATATACTTCTTACATATACATTTCCGTGTACCTCTTTTACACATAATTCTTTTTTAATATACTTTCATCTACCTCTTTGAGATCTAGCCAAGACCACAATAAAACCTAATCCTTGAAATCTTAACCAAAGGTAAAATTTCTTCTTGTATAGTCTTCAATGGCACTACTCCAAACACTTTTAATATCTAATCCAACTGGAACTCAACTTGGATATATTTGGATTCACTCATAATGCTAAGACTCAATGACTCATATCTAGTTAGAAATCAACTCTGTATCTCATCTTTCAAAAGTGAATCAAATTTTTGGTTCCCTTATTAGTGTATATTTCAGTAATTAAGTATTTTGATGTAATTTGATGTTTAATGTAATTTAGTGTACTTTAATGAACTTTTGATTTCATATCTTCTTGATGTGACATTTGATGTGACATCTTCACTTGATCTCGGATTTCTACTTATTTAAAAAGGTCATTCATCTTCAGTCTTCTGTGAACTGAGTGAAGATGAGCTCAATATTTTCTGTGGATGCTTGGGCATATGCTTCCTCTGCTCATATTGATAGAGTTTTGGATTCATTGTTCTCAGTTGACCCTTTCCACAGAAGTGATGATCCCTATGGTTTAAAATGTGCTGATGATTCTATGTTTTCTGTTGAGTCATTTAAGTTATCCAATTCACAATGCAATGCTGCTCCACCAAATGCACCTCTTGATCTACCATCTGATCCAACCATTGATCTCCCTTCTGACTCAAGTGCATGTGGAGCAACGGAAAAGCAAAGCAAGCTCAATCTACGATTTAAAAGAAGGCCTCGTGAAGCTAGTCAAAAAAGATTTAAATTTCTTACTTCAGATAGACAGATTGCATTGGATATTGTAAAGCATTGTTGTGGTTTGAAATGTTTGTACAATTTAGGAATGAAGAAACTAAGGCACATAAGAAAAAAATTCCTCCATTTAGATAGTGAAAGGCAGGATATATACCTTGTTTCTCGCATGCAAATGATTGAGGATAAGATGTCTGTAACACATGTTGCTTTTGAATTTCTTTAGTCAAGGGATGCGATGTTGTAGGGCTGCATTTAAAATTGCAATGGGTGTGGGAAATTTTAGAATACATAGGGTTCAACAGGGGCTTTTGAATGGGGATCTCATTTTGGATACATTCCATGTTGGGACCAAAGGATCTTTCGAACGGCATGCAATGAATTGGATGATGAACTATTTTAGTTTGCATTGTGAGGTTATGCCTACAACTGGAAGGTTGCACTTGTCAGATAACTTTACTCGTCGAAAGGTATTTCAAATATATAGAGAAGACATGGAAAATAGAAATGAGAAGTATGTGTTGTATCGTCACTTTACTCGATTATGGAAGGAAGAGTTTAACAATGTGTCTATTCCTCGTAAAGTTAGAATGGGTGAATGTTCAGTTTGCGCCACTTTGAAGAACATGGCAAAGGGGGCTACAACACTACAAGAAAAGAATAATTTTAAAAACCTTCTTAACAACCATCCTGAGAGTCAAGCTTTAGAGAGAAAGAAAGCAATTCATCATCGAAGTAAAGCACTCACAAATCCAGAGCGTTATATGTGTTTGTTGATCGATGGTATGGATAAAAAAGAAAACTTGTTTGCCACATTTTTATCGCATCCCTAAGGACATTGGAGATGAAGTCCTTGTGCAAATGCATTTGGTTGGTGCTTTGGTATACAATGGAACTGTAACGTCCAAGGTTTTCTTCACATATCCGAATGTGCATAATGATCCAAACCTTATAGTTACTGTCATTCATCATGTTTTGCAATCATGGAAGGGTCTTTTGCCACCAACTCTATATTTGCAACTTGATAATACTGCAAGAGAGAATAAAAATTCTACAGTCTTTGGATATTTAAGCATGCTTGTTGAAAAACAGGTATTTCAGAAGGTTAAGGTAAATTTCCTTCTGGTTGTCCACACTCATGATCACATTGATCAAATGTTCAGTACTTTCTCTAAGAAGTTGGCATGTAACAATGCTTTTACTCTTCCGATTTTATCTGAGCTGGTTTCTAACTTTAAGCACTTTTGCTCAATGGGCCTTGATAACAGTGCTAAGGTTTTGGCTCCATTGCACAATATTAGTTTCAACCATGTATTCTTGATGAGGAGGGTTGATGAAATAACCCTTTTATTTGCAGAGCAGTATTCATCTTCTCCTGGGTGGGAGCCTAAAGAGGGATGCAGATTCTTATTGCAAGTGCCTAATTTGTCTACAATGTATGGTGCAGAACAATCACCATATGAAGATATAAACAATATAGAAAGATGTGGAAATGTGGTTGATCAAAGTAAAAGCTGCATGCATGCACTCATTGAAAAGAAGAGACATATTGAGCGTGCAAAAAAACATGCTGGAGATCAAGATGTATCTCAGTGGGAGGACTTTTTCAATCATCAAGAAGAGATAATACAGTATACAATTGCAGGTCATTGGCTAGTTGATGTTCCATTCACATGGGATTTTTGTACACAAAGATCCGTGAATGTGGCCCAAGCATGTAATGCAGATGCACTTCAAAGTTTTATACATCCACTAGAAAGAAATATTTATGTAGCTCCAAGGATGACAAAACAGGCAGAAGCAAGATGGCAAGGAAATTTAAGAGATAAATGTTGGAACACTTATTGCAGTACTTGCTGATGGTGATGAGGCTACTAGACCATTTTGGATTGCAAAGGTTTTAGAGATAACTAGAGATATTGATCAAAGAAGAATAGAGGCTTTGATGGTGCATTGGTATTACACTAAAAGTATTAATGCATTCATAGGTAAATATAACTTAGAAATGGTGTGTGATACTGAACGAACAGGTTCAAAAAAGAAAAAGAATATTCGAAGCACATCCACTCTTAAAATGGATGATGTAGATATTCTTGTTTATGATTTTTTCTTGACAAAAACAGGTCACTTCAGGAAAGCAACCATCAATATGATAAAACAAAAGCTTCTAGATGTATGTGATACAAGAAATCATAGGC
>CM035422.1:154567506-154570006 GCA_020310875.1 Ceratopteris richardii
TCCGTAGCTTCTCTCCATTCTGGTTTGGTGATTGCTTCTTCATAGGTACCTGGTTCTTCATTCAACAAATCCATTGCAAGATATACATAATGTTTAGTTACAAGTGATGTGTTATACCCAAATCTGATTGGTCTTTTGCTTTCTCTCTGAGATCTTCTAATTGCTTGAGTTGAGGATTCTGGTATATCCTCTAGCTTTTTCATCTTCATCTTCCCTTTGGACTTCCAAGCCTTGAATTCCTCTAGGTTTATTGTATCATCATCATCTGAGCTTGAATCTTCTTTCTGAATTGATTCCTCCTTGGTGAGCCTTGGGAAATCTTCTTCCATATCATAGGGTAGACTAACTTTCCTGCACTCATTCTCATACCATGAGTCATTCTCATCAAAGATTACATCTCTGCTTACCTTGAAGCCTTTGTTTGTTGGGTTGTAGAATCTGTATCCCTTTTGGTTCAAATCATAACCAATGAAGATACATTTTCCAGATTTAGGGTCTAGCTTTCCCCTTACCTGTGAGGGAATATGCACATATGCTACACAACCAAAGATTTTGCAGTGATCCAGAGATGGTCTCTTACCATGCCAAGCTTCATATGGTGTCATGCCATCAAGTGATTTGGATGGCAACCTGTTAATGAGATAGGTGGTAGTGGATACACTTTCTGCCCAAAGATAATTTGGCAACTTCTTTTCATTAAGCATAGACCTAGCTGTTTCTACAATGAGTCTATTCCTTCTTTCAGCTACCCCATTTTGTTCAGGTGAGTACCTTGTGGTTATCTCCCTCTTGATGCCTCTTTCCTGCAAGAAATCTTCAAACTCATTGGAGAAGTATTCTCCTCCACCATCTGACCTTAGCCTCTTCAAGCTTCTTCCTGTTTGATTTTCAACAAGTGGAAGATACCTCTTGAAACAATTAAACACTTCATCTTTATGCTTCATAAAGTATAAAATGGTCCACCTGCTATAGTCATCAATGAAGGACACATAATACCTTGAACCTGAAATGGATGGGTCCTTGCTAGGTCCCCAAACATCTGTGTGTACCAAGTCTAGGTAGTCTTCATGCATGAAACCTTTCCTTGAATATGGCAATCTGTGAGACTTACCAAACTGACATGCTCCACACTTGTAAATCATGTGTTGCTTGGATACATTAGGTATCCCAAGTACACATTTGCTTTAGGGTTCTTTCACCTATGTGCCCTAACCTCTTATGCCATATTTCTAACTCTGAAAGTGTTTGATCCTTGTAATTATACAAAGCAATGTTCTTGGTGTCTTCTAGCTCAAAAGTAAACAATCTACCTGATTTTTCTCCCTTGGCTATCCTTCTGAATCCATGTCTTGGGTCCTCCACATATGCTCCATGTTGTGTGAATCTGACCTGCAAACCTTTCTCCACAATCTGACCAACACTCATTAGATTCTTGGTGATAGTTGGTACATAGAGTACCCTGCTCAATAGGTTCTGGTTACCATCACATGTCTTCACATTTCCAATCTTAACAACAGAATGTTTAGTATCATCACCTGTTTGTACCTGATGTTTGCCCTTGGGTTCTTCCAAATCAGAAAGTAGTGCCACATTGCCAACTACATGGTTAGAACATCCTGAGTCAATATAAAATAAATGATCATCTTTTTTACCTATCTTGGAGGTCATATTCATGATCAATAAGGAGTCATCTTGCTCCTCTGTATAATTGTTGTAATCCCTTCTGTTTCTGAATCCACCTTGGTAGTTACCATTGTGGTTGTGGTTGTAATTGTTGTTGTATTGATTGTTGTATCCATTGTAGCTTTGATGTTGGTTGAATCTGCCTCTCCCTTGAGAGTATCCACCTCTTGAGTAGCCTCTTCCTCTCTGATTCTTGTAGTTCTTGTAGCATTCATCTGTGGTATGATTGGACAATCCACAAATGTTGCATGGTGATGAGTTGTAGGGTCTCCCCCTACCTGACTTACCTCCTCTGCCTCTTCCTCTAGATGATCTACCTCTCCCTGCATAATTAGCTTGAGAGGTAGAGCCTTCTTCATCCTGTTTCTTCCCTTTACCTTTATCCTTGACTTTCTTATCAGTATAGAGAGCAGAGGGGTTGTTGCCTTTTGATTGATCTCCTGCCTTTGTAAATTTTGCTTCATGTGTGAATAGTTGGCCCATAAGTGTTGTGAGATCTGGGGTATGCATGTCCATATAGAGGTCCATTGCAGTGGTGAAACTTTCCCACTTATCATCTGCCTTGAGTCCATTTGTTACTTGCCTGACTATTTGCTCCTCTTCAATCTCCTCTCCAATGCTTGCTAATTGGTCTGCCACATCTTTAATCTTTGTCACATACTCTGAGACTGATTGCTTGGGCTGCTTCCTAAGGGTTGTGAATTCAATCCACAGTTGATTCCTCCTGGCCCTTGTGTTGGAAGAAAAGTATGTTGACAAGGTTTCCCAAGTCTCTTGGGAAGTCTTACAATTCCTTACATGAGGTAAAAGAAAGTCA
>CM035422.1:154577506-154582506 GCA_020310875.1 Ceratopteris richardii
AATCATTTGCATGCGCGAAACAAGGTATATATCCTGCCTTTCACTATCTAAATGGAGGAATTTTTCTCTTAGGTGCTTTAGTTTCTTCATTCCTAAATTGTACAAACATTTCAAACCACAACAATGCTTCACAATATCCAATGCAATCTATCTATCTGAAGTAAGAAATTTAAATCTTTTTTTACTTACTTCACAAGGCCTTCTTTTAAATTGTAGATTGAGCTTGCTTTGCTTTTTCGTTGCTCCACATGCACTTGAGTCAGAAGGGAGATCAATGGTTGGATCAGATGGGAGATCAAGAGGTGCATTTGGTTAAGCAGCATTGCACTGTGAATTGGATAACTTAAATGACTCAACAGAAAACATGGAACCATCAGCACGTCCTAAATCATAGGGATCATCACTTCTGTGGAAAGGATCAACTGAGAACAATGAATCCGAAACTCTATCAATATGAGCAGAAGAAGCTGATGCCCAAGCATCCACTGAAAAGATTGAGCTCATCTTCACTGAGTTCACAGAAGACTGAAGATGAATGACCTTTTTAAATAAGTAGAAATCCGAGATCAAGTGAAGATGTCACATCAAATGTCACATCAAGAAGATATGAAATCAAAAGTTCATTAAAGTACATTAAATAACATTAAACATCAAATTACATCAAATAACTTAATTACTCAAATATACACTAATAAGGGAACCAAAGATTTGATTCACTTTTGAAATGAGAAACACAATTGATTTCTAACTAGATATGAGTCATTGAGTCTTAGCATTGTGAGTGAATCAAAATATATCCAAGTTGAGTTCCAACTGGATTATATATTAAAATTGTTTGTAGTAGTGCCATTGAAGACTATACAAGAAGAAATTTTACCTTTGGTACTAAATAAGATTTCAAGGAATAGGTTTCATTGTAGTCTTGGCTATATCTCAAAGAGGTAGATGAAAGTATATTAAAAACGAATTATGTGTAAAAGAGGTACTTGGAATGTTTATTCATACATTGATTTTCCATTTCAGCAATGTGTTACAAGATAAATGTGAATATGAATTAAAGTGAGGAGGATAACACTATAAAGATGTCATTAATCTCCCATATTCAACACAACTTAGACTTGAAGTGTAATTTCCATGCAAATGTACATAAATAGTTGCAAGGTTCTTTACTTGAATGTTTATTCATACATTGGTTTTCCATTTCAACAATGTGTTTCAAGATAAATGTGAATATGAACTAAAGTGAAGAGGATAACACTATAAAGATGTCATTAATCTCCCATATTCAACACAACTTAGACTTGATTTTCTCCCAAGCAAGAGATTCGAAGAAAAAATTTCTACATGAGATTAGACATCCTCATGTACATACCATACTCTTGCCATTGAAGTGTAATTTCCATGCAAATGTATATAAATAGTTGCAATGTTCTATGAATATTTCATGAAAGTGGCTTTGAAACAGCCTATTTGTGTGAGTGGTATTCCTTGGTTAGATTGGTTGACAGATATAGTTAGCAACTGGACTCATTCAGTTAGATCCAGTTAGTCTCTGGTTCAAGTTACCCAATTGCCTATAAATAGCAGAGGAGGAGATCATTCTCATTTTCAAAATCCACGAGCAACAGAGAGCAACAGAGCACAAACAGCTATGGAGCACAGAGCTCAGCATACAAGCAAGGCAACTATGATGGAGAAGAAGAATGTTGGCAAGAGTACCAAGAGGTAGGCAAAATCATACCATAAAAAAAGATTCCTAAAAGATTCCCTTTGTATGTTTGTGTAAAGAGTCTGCTTTCTAGGTTTTTATTTTTCTTAGCTCTAAAAATACAGATCCAATGAGGGTACAGCTCGATGCTTGGCATCGACTTTTAGGTGTAAGTCGATGCCAGGCATCGACTTGAGGCCTCAGGTCGATGCTTCGCATCGACTTGCACCTGAAAGTCGATGCCAGGCATCGACTTTGTGTGCAAGTCGATGCCAGCCATCGCATTGCAGGTGCAAATCGATGCCAGGCATCGACTTGAGGCTTCAAGTCGATGCCTGGCATCGACTTGCCTGGCATCGAAGTTTGCCTTAAAGTCGATGCCAGGCATCGACTTTACGGTGCAAAGTCGATGCCAGGCATCGACTTTTGGGTGGAAGTCGATGCTAGGCATCGACTTTTAGGTTCAAGTCGATGCCAGGCATCGACTTTTAAGTGCAAGTCGATGCCCTGCATTGACTTGCACACAAAGTCGATGCCTCGCATCGACTTGCACTTAAAAGTCGATGCCTCGCATCGACTTGAACCTAAAAGTCGATGTCTGGCATCGACTTGGGCCTTTGAAAACCACATTTACGTATGAGCTGATTATTCCAAGCGCCTTCAGGGATGCGGAGTCCAAGAGTGAGAGGCCCTTCAAGAAACTGAAAGTCACCATGGGCTCTGGCGAAACCAAAGAAAATGATTGTATCCTTATCCTCTGAGAAGGCCAGCAACCCGCTAGGAATATCCTCAGGTGGACAGAGTAGCATCAAAATTCCTGAGGATGATACAACTATGAAGGATAGGTCGAGGGACACTGAGGTTTTAAGGACAGATCGTCCACTGCGGGACATGACAAATCTGGAGTGGTGCCTTCAGTATGTTGAAGAGAAGAATGGAGTCCTTCTTGTGTTCGCAGGGGCATATGGGAGAGGAAAGATCACGACAACACAAGGTTTTGAGTATGGCCTTGTGTACAAACTGGATTATGAAGATGAGGATTCTCACAACCTCCTTTTCTTGGTAGAGACATCGAAAGGTTTGAGAAATGTTATATGCAAGATGGATTTCTTGTGCCCAGAGTGCTTTGTTCCAGATCGTCTAGCTGAGATATGCAGGGACTCTATCAATCTTATCAAGGACTTGATGCCATGGATCGAGGGCAACATCATGCGAACACAACAGAAGATGACAACCCCTGTAAAGGCAAGGGGTAAGCAGAGCGTGCAGAAGAGGCTTCAAAAGAAAAAGAAGAGAATTTCAGAAGAGGAGTCTTCTTACTCAAGCTCTAGCTCTGAGGATATAATTGTTGCACCTGGTGGAGAGCTTGCCTCGGGTGTTCTTGGTACTGAGTAGAACAAGATGAGGGATGATATAGCTAAAAGAAAAATTGTGAAGAAGGGGTAGTTGTTCCACCTGCCAATCAATATCATCCACAGGCCACCAATAGATCCAGTCACAGGGAGGAGGCCCCTTGAGATCAGGGAGCCACACAATTTGCATGTGCAGAATCTTAAGAAGAAAATGAAAATAAATCCTCATGCTACTGTTGTGCCATTCCTTGTCATGGTGGATCCGAATGAGTGCACCTCTGTGGACGAGTTCAATGAGGGTTTATTTGAGGAGTATACTTATTATGTGACTGGAGGTTCACACTCTGCAGAGGCCCGTAGACAGCTAGTGAAGGAGCACCCTACCACTTTTTTCTTTAGGTATGCAGAGTGTAAGATATATGCTGGTCTTACAACTGAGGAAGCCAAGCTTCTTGCTTGGGATCACAACAATGACAATGACTATAGGCAAAAAATGTCCTCCATAGAGAGAATTCGGTTCTTCCACCATGAATATGAAGATTGTCTTGTTAAGGAAGCTGGAAGAATACATCCCAATCTACGAAAGAAATGCCTTATTGAGGTTGGAATTGCACTGGATGAGAATAGAAAGTCTAATGCCTTGAGGAAATATGATCCATGGTTTCAACTAGCATTCAGATCAGGTGAGATCTGGGATCTACAGGATAAAATTTTCACAATGTGGGAGAACAAGGAGGTCAAGGGCCAGAAGCAACGAAAGTCGAGGCCAGACCCATAGGTTGATCTGAACGGAAAGGGAAGGAAAGCTGACCTCTCATTTGAAGAGGCTCCCGAGGACATGAAGCTGACACCATGGAGGGCCCTTCAAGGAATCAAGGATGATACATTGATCATATCAACTTTGTCAAGGGTAATCTCCAAGGACTTAAGCCTGGAGGAGATGGTGACTCAGCTCAATAAGTATGTATGTTATTCTCAGATACTTTTTCCCTCCTCCCATGTTTCTGGTCTAACCTAGTCTCTTTTTAATTTCTGTGACTGTAGTCATAAAGTTT
This sequence comes from Ceratopteris richardii, assembly GCA_020310875.1. Lineage (NCBI taxonomy): Eukaryota > Viridiplantae > Streptophyta > Polypodiopsida > Polypodiales > Pteridaceae > Ceratopteris > Ceratopteris richardii. The sequence continues at coordinate 154,581,622 of CM035422.1, forward strand.
ACATGAAGATTCAGGAGGTCATGATGAAGAGGTTGGGTTGCTTTTCTTGGACAGAGGTCCAAAGAGACTATCCAACCACATCATCCTACAAAGCTTTATCAGAATATTTCATCCTTTTCCGTGATTGGGTAGGTTCTCTTTCTGAGGTTGTGCCTGGTTTGCCATTAGGTTAGATGCCTTGATTCACCAAACCAATTTAATGCCAGGCTTTTAGTACGAATTCGATGCTTGGCATCGACTTACGGCTAAAGTCGATGCCTGGCATCGACCTGCAGCCAAAAGTCGATGCCTGGCATCAACTTGGGGGCATAAGTCGATGCCCGGCATCGACCTGCAGCATAAGTCGATGCCTGACATCGACCTCGTGGCATATGTCGATGCCAGGCATCGACTTATGTCCCAAAGTCGATGCCAGGCATCGACTTTCAGTAGAAAGTCGATGCCTGGCATCTACCCCCACATGGTATCGATGCCATTCATCGCTTCCTTATGTTCTGCTTGCTGTATTGAAGAGCTCATTTAGTTGTCTTTCCACTTTTTTCTGCAGAAACCAAAGAAAAGTAAGTCTGCGGAGCTACTGGATGATTGCCCCCCTGCATTCCTGGCTCACATTCAAAGAGCAAGGCATGAGAAATCTAGGCTGAAAGCCAAGGAGATGGATTTTGATGATGAACCTGATCTGAAATGTTTCTTCAATCCCCTAGACCCCCTTAGGCCTGTATATTACAATGTATTCTGTAGTGATGTAAATAATATTTGTTCTGTTGTGCCTAGAAAACATTTCTCCCTTCTCATAGCGGACATACCCTATGGATTTAGGATGTTGGGATCAGTTAATGATGATGAACCCTTCAAACACCCTCAGATTCGGAAGATGGTCATTGA
>CM035422.1:154587506-154590006 GCA_020310875.1 Ceratopteris richardii
AAACATATATATACATGCATACATATTTACATGTACATATTTACACATAGACACATATACATATATACATGTACACAATTATAAACACTTGCATATATTACATGAATACATGAATATTTCACATAAATACATATGCATATATACACATATACACATATGCATATTTAACACATTTATACATATATCACACACATGCAAACACATACATTTACATATATATGCATACTAACATATGTATACATATAATACACATGAATACACACACATATGCATACATACATGATAAAAATTTGCTCCTCGAAGATAAAGCTATATATAAAATAATTAGGCATACCCCCGAGCTTCATGTTCTAACTTAGAAGAACATGATTTCATCTCTCTAATAGGATTCATCGTTATTCAAGTTAATAAAAAAAACCTATTATCTGATATCCATTCAGAAGCTTCAAGTTATTGGTCGATAACTAGAGTAGAATTTACTATCTAATCTGCTCATATTTTTTCATTATTGCCATCATTTTGGTAAGACATCAATATAGTCTCATCTTCATTATCCTTATTGATTTCATTTATTTCTTCTATTGTTAAATCTATGTTCTCATGAATCACATCATCTATTGCTGGATTAATATCTATTTCTAGTAATTCCTCTTCCTCATCAGTAGAATTAGCATGTAGAGAATTATCCTCTTCATCAAAAAGATTAGTATCATTATCTCTTATAATGATTCTAATTTCTATTTCAGATGTTGATGTATCAGTATCTGATCTGAATCATCAAGAGGACTTTCTTCGATCCCTCTAACAATAAACTGTTCAAACAATGACCTACCTCTAGGTTGCACATGAATGACTTGCCACCAAGGATGAGCATCTAGGTTTTTATAAAAAAATGCTTGTTCAATATGCCTAGAAGAATATATGGTTCTTTAGTAGATCACATTACCTTGGAAGAATCAATTGCCCAAAACCTAGATAATTCCTTTCTTAATGTAGAATTACTACCTTTATACTCTGCTCGAAACTAGTCAACCTTCAAAATGACCTATCAAAATATATAACAATAAAAACCCATTATTAGGTGCTTAAAAAAATAACTAACTCTAAAGAAAATATATAAACTTTTTTCTACCTGTTTGAATGTACTAAACTAAATTTCGTAGATACCAACAATAGTTCCTACGTAACCAAGTTCGCTATCTATAAGGTTCGTGTCTTTTGAGCTAGCACGTGATAGTTGCTTGAAAGAAGAAACAATACTAGAATCGTCTGTTTTACATAAAGAATCAATGGCTTTGATTCTAATATGATGTCCAAAAGCCCACATATTAGTGAACATTCGAGCCTGCAAAATAAATTCAATTATTAAATAGAAACTAACATACATATATGAAAAAAATAAAATATTATTTTAATAAAACTACCATTCATTCACAACCTATCATTAAATCTCTTTGCTCATCTGAGATTTCTTCATTATTTGCGTTGGCGCGTTGTAAACGACTATATAGCCAATCCGTGAAAGAAGGTATATCTGTAATCTCATTATTATCGACATTACGTCTAGATCTTTTGTTTTTTCGCCTTTTACTTTGGAGACTTTGAAGTTTCTCGTACTCGCTAAGGAATGCTTGCATGCATTCGCTATTATATGCTACAAAAGTAGAAACATCATTTTTTTCTTGAAATGTAACTAAGAATGGAACCCCCCCTACCTGATAATACCTCATCTGTTATTTTTGAAGAAGACTCCTTGGTCCATGCACGTGGAGCTTCTTCATGAGCTCTTTCAAGGTACTCACTAACTTAATACATGCACTCTTCAAGCATCCAACCCTTTGCCATGGATCCTTCAGGTTTTGCTCTTTGTCGCACATAACCTTTTAGTATTCCCATAAATCGCTCGACCCAAAACATCCATCGAGTGTTGACAACACCTGCAATCTCTATCTCATCTACAAGATGGACTAATAAATGAACCTGAATATCAAATAATGAAGTAGGAAGTTCTTTTTCCATCAAACATAGTAGCTCTTTGCATTCACGTTTTTTTTGTGGGATAGAATTTTTATCGATCTCTTTGGATGTAATCCACCTATACATATCATAAAAACAATTATAAAGAAGTTAATTAAAAAATAAAAGATATCCAATATTCATACATATTAAATATAAAAGTATCATAATTACCTTATAAGTGATCCAAGACGATAGATCACATCTCGTACTCCTTTTGTTGTACATCCATCGATAACCAAAGGTAAAATATGTTTCAAAAAGTTATGCCAGTCATGGGTCTTTAACCCAGATAAGCTCTTATCATCCATAGTAAACATGTTTTGAAACGATGCTCCATATCCTGTAGGAGTCTTAATCAATTGAATTCTATTGTTGATAGTCTGTATCTCTTTTGTTGTAAGTACCCAAAGGAGCAGATGCATAAGTCGTTTCTTGTCGATGTCTATAAAAAATTGGCCATAACTTTGGTTTAATTTTTTGA
>CM035422.1:154602506-154645006 GCA_020310875.1 Ceratopteris richardii
ACACATACACACACATATACACACACATACACACATAATGATGCATACATACACATACACATGCATACACACATACAGACACATGTACGCACACATTCACACACATATGTGCATACACACACATAGAGAGACATACACACACATACACATACATGCATACATATTGCATATGCATACATACATACTTACATGCATACATAATGCACATGCTTACATACACATACATAATGCATACACACACATACACACATATGCATACATAATGCATATGCATATGCATACATACATACTTATATGCATACATAATGCACATGCTTACATGCACATACATAATGCATACACACACACATACACACATAGACACATACATACATATCGATGCATACACACATGTACATATGCATACATACATGCATACACATAGACACACATAGATACATACATACACATAAACACATACACACTCATAGACACACACACATACACATAGACACACACACATATACACACACATACACACATAGACACATAAACACATAATGATGCATACACACATACACATGCATACATAGACACACATAATGATGCATACACATACATACATATGCATACACACACATATGCATACATACATGCATACACACATACACACATAGACACATACACACACATAGATACATACATACACATAAACACATACACACTCATAGGCACACACACATACACATAGACACACACACATACACATAGACACACACACACACATATACACACACATACACACATAAACACATACACACATAATGATGCATACACACATACACATGCATACATAGACACACATAATGATCCATACACACACATACATATGCATACACACACATATGCATACATACATGCATACACATACACACATAGACACATACACACACATACATACATACATACACATAAACACATACACACTCATAGACACACACACATACACATAGATACACACACATATATACACACACATATACACACACATATACACACACATAGAAACATACACACATAATGATGCATACACACATACACATAGACACACACACATACACATAGACACACACACACACATATACACACACATACACACATAAACACATACACACATAATGATGCATACACACATACACATGCATACATAGACACACATAATGATCCATACACACACATACATATGCATACACACACATATGCATACATACATGCATACACATACACACATAGACACATACACACACATACATACATACATACACATAAACACATACACACTCATAGACACACACACATACACATAGATACACACACATATATACACACACATATACACACACATATACACACACATAGAAACATACACACATAATGATGCATACACACATACACATGCATACATAGACACACATAATGATGAATACACACACATACATATGCATACACACACATATGCATTTATACATGCATACACATACACACATAGACACATAGATACATACAAATACATAAACACATACAGACTCATAGACACACACATACACATAGACAACACACACATATACATACACACATACACACATACACACATAATGATGCATATACACACATACACATGCATACACACACATATGCATACATACATGCATACACATACACACATAGACACATACACACACATAGATACATACATACACATAAACACATACACACTCATAGACACACACACATACACATAGACACACACACACACATACACACACACAAACACACATAGACACTTACACGCATAATGATGCATACACACATGCACATGCATACACACGTACAAACACATATACACACACACATACACACATACACACATATATGCATATATACACACATATATGCATACATACACACATATATGCATACACACACATAGAGAGACATACTCACACATACACATACATGCATATATATACATACGTAGATAATATGCATATGCATACATACATATATACATACATGCATACATACACACACACATATACACTTACATACACACACACATATACACACACATACATACATAGACACATATACACATAATGATGCATACACACACATACACATGCATACACACATACACACATATACACGCACATACATACACACACACATGCATACATACACATACTTAATGCATACACACTTACATATGTACACGTATATATATTGATTTCTAACCATTTTGTTTTATATGTTAGGTATTATGGATCCGAGTAGAGAGAGAAAGGCGAAACTCACCCTCATAAAAATTCTTATGAGAGCAAGAGTTTCGTCTGATACTCTAGGGGCCATAATGCGTGATTACTCAGAGATGTTTGATGAGGAGCTGGATTATAGGATCCAGATTCTTACCCAACGATCAAACGAGGGCTCTTCTGCGGCTCCACATGTAGGAAGAGAGCTATCTGCTCATAGGTATGTTTTTTTTTCATAAACCTTTTTAATGATATTATAACACATATTTTTATTTATTTCTATCTATCTATTTTCAGGAGACCTATACCACCTCCAGCACGTGATAGCAGAGCAGAGTTGCCTATGAGGACATGCATAGGCAACTTAGGACTAGAGTGCGACATAGAGCCAGAGGGGAACATTGTGTACATAGGGAATGGATTGGAGTTCAAGAGAAGAATGCGGGCACTATGCGACTCTTACTTGTGCTTTATCCACTTACCGTGGAAGTAAGTAAAAGTTTTACATATAAATTGAAATATATATCTTAGATTTTATTTACATTATGTTTTTTATTTTTGTAGTGAGCATGATGAGAGGGATAAAAAATACGTACTAAGTTCACTTGAGACAGAGTTTGGGACAGGATGTTCGCTTAAGTGGTGTCTAAAAGAGATGCGGACACTTATGGCTCATCGTCGCGACAATGCATAGTATGCACTGCGTTTATGTATATATATGTGGATATGAGTATGTGTATTTATGCATGTATGTATGTAAATGAGAGAGAGAGAGAGAGTGAGACTAGAGGTATAAATACATGCATACACACACATATACATCCTACATGCATATTTACACACATATACATATACATGCACATTTATACATACACACATATACATATACATGCACATTTATACATACACACACATACATGCACATTTTTACACAGACATACACATGCAATGTTACACACATATAATGAATACACATAGACACATGCACATACTCACATACATGTACACACACTCACATACACATACACACGCATAATCATATGTACACACACATAGACTCATATATTCATATTTACATGCATATATACATATACACATGCATATATACACACAAAACACATGCATATGCACATATAGATACACATACATACACAACACATGCATACGCATAAATAAATAAATCCTATTTCAAAAATCCTAAATTGAAAACACTAATTTCGATATTAGGGTTTTGAAATCCCTAATTTAAAAACTCTAATTCAACCTTCTAGCCATATGTTTGAAGTATATGTACACCTCCGACATCCTACTAGAGAGATGTCTCTCCTCCCAACCTTATGCCTCTATATAAAGCTACTTGAATCAACAAGGATCATAATATATGTAAAGATATATACACATCATGTAGATAGGATACATAAATATAAAATGGAGTAGATATGTTATGCATCACACATACATGCCTAAATCCACACATAAATATATATATACATACTAACATATTTACATGTACACATTTACACATAGACATATATACATATATACATGTACACATCACATATACATGCCTACATGCACACATAAACATATATATAGATGCATACATATTTACATGTACATATTTACACATAGACACATATACATATATACATGTACACAATTATAAACACTTGCATATATTACATGAATACATGAATATTTCACATAAATGCATATGCATATATACACATATGCATATTTAACACATGTATACATATATCACACACATGCAAACACATACATTTACATATATATGCATACTAACATATGTATACATATAATACACATGAATACACACACATATGCATACATACATGATAAAAATTTGCTCCTCAAAGATAAAGCTATATATAAAATAATTAGGCATACCCCCGAGCTTCATGTTCTAACTTAGAAGAACATGATTTCATCTCTCTAATAGAATTCATCGTTATTCAAGTTAATAAAAAAAACCTATTATCTGATATCCATTCAGAAGCTTCAAGTTATTGATCGATAACTAGAGTAGAATTTACTATCTAATCTGCTCATATGTTTTCATTATTGCCATCATTTTGGTAAGACATCAATATAGTCTCATCTTCATTATCCTTATTGATTTCATTTATTTCTTCTATTGTTAAATCTATGTTCTCATGAATCACATCATCTATTGCTGGATTAATATCTATTTCTAGTAATTCCTCTTCCTCATCAGTAGAATCAGCATGTAGAGAATTATCCTCTTCATCAAAAAGATTAGTATCATTATCACGTATAATGATTCTAATTTCTATTTCAGATGTTGATGTATCAGTATCCGATCTGAATCATCAAGAGGACTTTCTTCGATCCCTCTAACAATAAACTGTTCAAACAATGACCTACCTCTAGGTTGCACATGAATGACTTGCCACCAAGGATGAGCATCTAGGTTTTTATAAAAAAATGCTTGTTCAATATGCCTAGGAAGAATATATGGTTCTTTAGTAGATCACATTACCTTGGAAGAATCAATTGCCCAAAACCTAGATAATTCCTTTCTTAATGTAGAATTACTACCTTTATACTCCGCTCGAAACCAGTCAAGCTTCAAAATGATCTATCAAAATATATAACAATAAAAACCCATTATTAGGTGCTTAAAAAAATAACTAACTCTAAAAAAAATATATAAACTTTTTTCTACCTATTTGAATGTACTAAACTAAATTTCGTAGATACCAACAATAGTTCCTACGTAACCAAGTTCGCTATCTACAAGGTTCGTGTCTTTTGAGCTAGCACGTGATAGTTGCTTGAAAGAAGAAACAATACTAGAATCATCTCTTTTACATAAAGAATCAATGGCTTTGATTCTAATATGATGTCCAAAAGCCCACATATTAGTGAACATTCGATCCTGCAAAATAAATTCAATTATTAAATAGAAACTAACATACATATATGAAAAAAATAAAATATTATTTTAATAAAACTACCATTCATTCACAACCTATCATTAACTCTCTTTGCTCATCTGAGATTTCTTCATTATTTGCGTTGGCGCGTTGTAAACGACTATATAGCCAATCCGTGAAAGAAGGTATATCTGTAATCTCATTATTATCGAGATTACGTCTAGATCTTTTGTTTTTTCGCCTTTTACTTTGGAGACTTTGAAGTTTCTCGTACTCGCTAAGGAATGCTTGCATGCATTCGCTATTATATGCTACAAAAGTAGAAACATCATTTTTTTCTTGGAATGTAACTAAGAATGGAACCCCCCTACCTGATAATACCTCATCTGTTATTTTTGAAGAAGACTCCTTGGTCCATGCACGTGAGCTTCTTCATGAGCTCTTTCAAGGTACTCACTAACTTAATACATGCACTCTTCAAGCATCCAATCCTTTGCCATGGATCCTTCTAGTTTTGCTCTTTGTCGCACATAACCTTTTAGTATTCCCATAAATCGCTCGACCCAAAACATCCATCGAGTGTTGACAACACCTGCAATCTCTATCTCATCTACAAGATGGACTAATAAATGAACCTGAATATCAAAAAATGAAGTAGGAAGTTCTTTTTCCATCAAACATAGTAGCTCTTTGCATTCACGTTTTTTTTGTGGGATAGAATTTTTATCGATCTCTTTGGATGTAATCCACCTATACATATCATAAAAAAAATTATAAAGAAGTTAATTAAAAAAAAAAAGATATCCAATATTCATACATATTAAATATAAAAGTATCATAATTACCTTATAAGTGATCCAAGACGATAGATCACATCTCGTACTCCTTTTGTTGTACATCCATCGATAACCAAAGGTAAAATATGTTTTAAAAAGTTATGCCAGTCATGGGTCTTTAACCCAGATAAGCTCTTATCATCCATAGTAAACATGTTTTGAAACGATGCTCCATATCCTGTAGGAGTCTTAATCAGTTGAATTCTATTGTTGATAGTCTGTATCTCTTTTGTTGTAAGTACCCAAGGAGCAGATGCATAAGTCGTTTCTTGTCGATGTCTATAAAAAACTGGCCATAACTTTGGTTTAATTTGTTGATCTTTCAAATCATTCCTTGATGCTGTGGTATCTTTTAGTCCAAGAAGATGCTGCCATAATGAATAACCAATAGTTTTGAATATATGCATAGGATCAAGAAGATGACATAGTTTTAACTCTTTCCAATACTCCAAAGAATACCATATTTATATGTTCTCTACGAGTGCCAATTTCCCTTTACCTGTGTTCACATTCTCATTATCTGAATCATCACTGAAGATTTCTGCTTCTGGATCTATCAGAGGTCCATCTGTCCATTTTTTATACCAATCCATAGGAGTCATAGGTTTTGGATACTAGCCTGTTTCAAGCTTTCCATTAAAATGTATCGCTTCTCTTTTAGATCTTAATGGATGATCATCAAGCAAGAATCGTCGATGTCAAAGATAAATATTTTTGTTGAGATTCTTACTATAGATTGATCTCAACCAATCACCACAATATGGACAAGCTTTATAACCCTTAGTAGATATTCCTGCATCATGGAAAATGATAAAAATATAATTAGATTAAATCATATTTATTTACATGCATATTGAATAAAAAAATTACATCAATACTTGAACAGACGCCATATCTAGGAAAATCGTGAATAGTCAAAGCCACAATACCACGAACCGTAATATGTCTTTCATTGATGCTTTTCGATACATCAATGACATTAATACCTCTCCATAACACTTGAAGATCGTTAATGAGAGGAGCAAGATATACATTCATATCCTTAACTTGTCTTTTGCCTGGGATTAAAAGTGAAAGCATTAAATGTTCCTTTTTAATGCTAAGATATGGCGGAAGATTGTAGTTTATCACTACCACTGGCCATGTTGACCATTCACTGGATTTTATGGAGAATGGATTAACCCCATCTAATGCAACTCCTAACTTTAGATTCTGTGGATTTTGTGCAAACTCAAGCCATGTAGAATCAATATGCTGAAAAGCAACACTATCATGAGGAATTCTGATTATTCCATCAGTACTTTTGTGATCATGTCCCCAAGTCAAAAGCTTTCATAATTCGGGGCTTTGAAACATATGTCTAATCCGTGGAGCCAATGGAAAATGTCTCAATACCTTTTTTGGGATTTTACCTTCTTCACCCTTATATCGAGGAGATTGACATTTGAGACATGTCAAAGAGTCTGCATATTCACCTCTATATAAAATACAATCGTTAGGACATGCATGTATACATTGATAGTCTATACCAAGATTTTTGATTATCTTCTTCATTTCATCATGTGAGGTAGGAAGAATATTCTGACTTGGTAAAAACTTTTCAGATAATAACCTGTAAGTTTATCAAAAAAAGATATATTAAGAAAAGTAAATAAATAAATATACATATATACATTAGGTTTTTATTCTTACTTTAGATAAGGTAAGAACAAGAACTTGAATTGAATGGACACTTTTTGTCCGCGCATCTTTTAAAACTATTAATGCATCTTTCAAATTATTTACACAAAATTTGATTGTTTTGGATGGTAGGATACGATTGTTTGTTTTGGAGGATATGAAGTATGTACCTTCATTGACTGATTTGTCTATTCACACTTTCAAACTAAACATATGCGTGAATCAAAAAATCATTCATATCCTCCAAAACAAACAATCGTATCCTGCCATCCAAACAATCGTATCCATTCAATTCAAGTTCTTCTTCTTACCTTATCTAAAGTAAGAATAAAAACCTGCATATATATATATATATATATATATATATATATATATATATATATATATATATATATATATATATATATATATATATATATATATATATATATATATATATATATATATATATATCTTAATGCATATATATATAAATAGATAGAAAATTGAAAGTTATACCTTAATAGTGTCTAAACAGATACATTACTCCATCCAAAACGATTTTGAAGGTTGAGAATAAGTAAGCTCGCACTTAGTCGTGTCAAACGACTTCCTTCATAAACATGCTTTAGACATTCCTCTTGAAGATATTTCTCATTTTTAGAAATATCAATAATCTCACTATCATTTTGATACCAATCCTCAATAAAATCTGCCATGCCATCATCTTCATCATTGTCACACAAATCTTGTACTTTATCGTCTTTTGAATATAGATCTTTCAACTTTGCATATTGCACAGGATTAGTTTTGCGTAGCCTCCTCATGGAAGCTTCTGATATTCGTGGTCTTACTGGTAATTGTGAATGCTGTGGACGAATATCATCAACATCATACGTTGGAATCTATACATATAAATAAAACTCATTAGTATTCCATAAATGAATAAAAAGTAAACTTCAAATATAAAATTAAGTATATAACTTATTAAATATGGATAGAAAATTTTTATTCTCTCTAGCTAAAAGGTACTCTTGGAGGTCTACGCCATCCATAATTCACTAATAGTTCATCACCAGCATGTAATGTAGTAATAGCATTGACAACTATGTATCTTGATACATCTCTACTCATGTATGGTGATTCATGACTATTTTCACGCTCCTCAAATGTGCAATTAGTCCTTGAACTATTATCTAACCCTCGACTACTATTTATTAAACCTGCTATATCTCCATGTGTGTAAGGTCTTCCATCAATATAGAATCTTTCATTTTCTGTATGTAAAATCCTTCTACTAGTAAGGGATGCTGCGTTCAAGCATATTCCATAAGTACTCATGCTTTGAACATAACGTGAAAGTCGATGCCAATCTCCCCATCCATTTATAGGACCACAAAATGACATAAGAGTGACTTCAAAGTTCGGAGGCACATACCAATCCTCTACAAATCCTCTTCTATCATATGTTTGTACTAAAGAACAATCACGAGCTGGCAATGGATAATCTCCAGCCGTTTCATTCTCTAAACTAGGAGGTAGAGGATTTCTAGAAACCTCTACTTGTAATTGATGAACAGGAAGTCCATGACGTGTACGAGGTATATTAACATTATGAGAAAAATCATCATCATCATCATCATCGAGCAAGTATTCCTCTATATCAACAATAATTTGATTTTATATATGGTTTTTAAATAAAATAATGACATTAATATATATAGAAAATACATACCCAAGCATTATCACGTTGACTAGGTGATGGTGCACACTGAAAAGTACCATACTTTGCCTCATGTTCAATACATTCCAATCGTGGTCTTCGATACATGCCATAACAAGAGTTACACCAACATATAATATGCTCTTCATAGTAAAATTCATCATAATTCCTATTGGAGGACACATGTGAAGTCGTTGCATGGGTAGGAGGTGGTGGAGTACCCTCTGATTGATCAGAATCTGCACATAATAAGAAACATAAAAAAAAAAATATAAGTTATGTATCCATCAAATATATTTAAAATTAAATATTTCATATACTTACAGTATAAACTCATTGCACGATGAGGAGACGGTGGTGGAGTTCCATATGATTGATCAGAATCTACAAATAATTGTATTTGATATTAATAATTTGATTATCTACATAAACAAAAAATTCACATATACATATTTACACATACACACATATTCACATATACACATTTACACATACACACATATTCACATATACACAACTACATATTATTGTGGGATAAATGCATGTATTTTGATGAATGAGTGTATATGCATGCATGTGTGTGTACGTATATATGTGGATATGTATATGTGTGTTTATGTTATCTGTATGTATATGTGTATATGTATACATATATGCATGCATATATGTTTGCATGTATATGTGTATGTGGGTATGTGTATGTGTATGTGTATGTGTGTGTATATATGTGTATGTATTCTAACTTTTTTTTTGTTTGAGATTAAATTAACAGGAGATATTGTATGGTTGAAAAAAAATAAGAGGCAAGCTAACATACCACCTGAGTCGTGGAAGTTTTTTCGTAGACAGCTACGTCTTCAGGAGTTATTTCCTCAGCAGAAGGTACACAAATTAATAGTTTATATTTATAATTTTTATATATTTTAGTAATTTTTTACATTTAATTTATGTATTTTTTTCTTGAATAAATAGGCTGCTGCAAAGAAGAGAGTAGAGTAGGGCCACACATCCCACCTAGGCCAAATGGGCCATAATGGTTCTGTAGCTACGTTTGTAAGTATATGTGTTATTGTGAGTATATTTTTTATTTTAGTTAAAATGCAAGCAACTAATGTTTTTTATTTGTTTCATTGCAGCAGAAGGATTATGGCCGATATCCTATGAAACACGAGATGGAGTATGCTACACATTTTGGATATCGGCATTTGGGCGAGTATATGCAAGATCATTCTCATGTCTTTGTGAGTATTTTTAAATTTTATATAATTATTTTGTTTTTATGAATGTTTTAATTATTTTATTTATTTATGTTTGTTATATGTAATACAGGAGTATTATGGAGAGACAAATATGGATGAGGTGGAGAGACAGACACAGGAGGGACGATCTCGATCATCACAGGATGATCATGACGATGAGGATGAGGAAGATTAGAATGATCATGATATTGCTGCTGATGATGATGATCATGATGATGATGATTAGGATTTGAGTTGATTATGACATTGGATTATATGTATTTACACACACATATATATATATATATATATATATATATATATATATATATATATATATATATATATATATATATATATATATATATATATATATATATATATATATATATATATATATGTGTGTGTAAATTATTTCAGTTATGTTTTGAATTATGTGTATGGTATTAAGTAATGAAGAGTTTTGTTCTATTGATTGTTATTATTGTTTATATTAGGCATGTGTTTTAATACTTTGATTATGTATGTGTGTGTATATGTATGTATGTGCATGTGTATGTGTGTGTATATGTATGTATGTGCATGTGCATGTATAAGTGTATATATGTGTATGAGTACGTGCATATGCATTTGTATGTACGTATGTGTATATGTATATGCATGTATATGTATAACTCTATGTGTATATGTGTGTATGTGCATGTATATGTGTATATGTAGGTATGTGCATGTGTGTGCATGTGTATATGTGTTTTAATAATTTAATTATATAATTCATTCATATGTGTGTACCTAAGTGTATATGTATGTGTGTGTATATGTATGTGCATGTGTATGTGTGTGTATATGTATGTATGTGCATGTGCATGTATAAGTGTATATGTGTGTATGAGTATGTGCATGTGCATGTGTATGTGTGTGTATATTTATATGCATGTATATGTATAACTCTATGTGTATGTGTGTGTATGTGCATGTATATGTGTATATGTAGGTATGTGCATGTGTGTGTGCATGTGTATATGTGTTTTAATACTTTAATTATATAATTCATTCATATGTGTGTACCTAAGTGTATATGTATGTGTGTGTATATGTATGTATGTGCATGTGTATGTGTGTGTATATGTATGTATGTGCATGTATAAGTGTATATGTATGTATCAATATGTGCATGTTCTTGTGTATGTGTGTGTATATGTATATGCATGTATATGTAAAACTCTATGTGTATGTGTGTGTATGTGCATGTATATGTGTATATGTAGGTATATGCATGTGTGTGTGCATGTGTATATGTGTATTAATACTTTAATTATATAATTCATTCATATGTGTGTACCTAAGAGTATATGTATGTGTGTGTATATGTATGTATGTATGTGCATGTGTATGTGTGTGTATATGTATGTATGTGCATGTGCATGTATAAGTGTATATGTGTGTATGATTATGTGCATGTTTTTGTGTATGTGTGTGTATATGTATATCCATGTAGATGTATGTGTGTGTATATGTATATGCATGTATATGTATATGTGTGTATATGTATATGTATATGTATATGCATGTGTATATGTATGAAACATGCATGTGTATGTGGATGTGCATAAACATGTATTTGCATATATGTTAATGTGTGTGTATATATATATATATATATATATATATATATATATATATATATATATATATATATATATATATATATATATATATATATATATATATATATATATATATATATATATATATATATATATATATATATATATATATATATATATATATATATATATATATACAATAATGCATGCATCGACGTCTTTTTATGTGGTTGTAGGAATGTTTGTGCATATGCATGTCTATATGTGTGTATGTCCAAGTGTATGTGCACATGTATCTATGTGTATATATGTATGTGTATGTGCATGTGTATATATGTATATGTGTGAAAGTGCATCTTTATCATGTATAAGTCTAAGAGTGCATATCAATAAGTGTGAGTATGCTATGTAATGAAAATAACACAATTCAAATGATCTACAAAGAATAGAAATTGTACTTACAATTGTAAGCCATACTTTTTGCTTGGTTAGCTTCTTCAATAACCTGCAATAAAGAGAGAAAGAAGAGAGAGAGAGAGAGAGAGAGAGAGAGAGAGAGAGAGAGAAAGAGAGAAAGAGAGAGAGAGAGAGAGAGAGAGAGAGAGATGTAGAGAGAGAGAGAGATCTAGAGAGAGAGAGAGAGAGATCTAGAGAGAGAGAGAGAATTCATAGAGAGAAAGATGTAGAAAGAGAGAAACAAAGACAGAGGGAGACAATAAGCGAGAGCTTAGGCAAAAGAACAATTTTGCATATACCTGCTTCAGCTCGTAAGCGCAGCGCAATTGCGAACGTTGGAGAGCTCTTCGATCGGATGTGTGAAAATGCCGATCGCAGAGCCTCCAACGTTTTAATTTTTGTCCGTCAACAGATCGTTGTGTAAGCGATGCTATTCGTCATTGTATAAGCGACATTTTTTGCGTCGCTTATGCGAAGGCCAATAACGTCGCTTATGCGATGCAGGAAAGCGTTGCTTATGCGACGCTTTTAAATTGCATCATTTTAGCGACGTTGTATGGGAACGTCGCAATCCCGTCATGTCACAAGTCGCAAATACCGTCGTGTTATGCGTCGTTTAATCCACGGTCGACGCGCGACGCTAATTATGATGCAAGTTGCAATTTTATAGCGATGAAATTCTGTCGCCTTAACCGTCGCTATACGCCCATATTCCTTGTAGCGAGATCAAATCTAAAAATATTCTTTAGGTCGAGAAATTGAATAAAGGTGTCTCACACAATCTTATGTTAATTCCTCATTGTTTTTAGGTATTTAATAAAAAGAGAGGGCTTCTCTATTTCTATTTGAATGCATAATTTTGATGCATATGTGTGGAGATGCATAGTTACAAATGTCTTCGGATAGGTCTTTTCATTGCTTTTCATCTATTTTTGCATAGGTACCGCTAAAGAAAGCACTACTACAAGCACATGCTTTTTGCCAAACGTTTTGTAGAGAATTGGCTTTCTCTAAAATTGGTGGGTTGCACATGTCTTCGGGTAGTCATCCAATCTATTATAAGAAGAGTTGCTCATCCAAGAGGAGGAGACAAGAAATCAAAGAATTATCTTATGAATGAGAGTGAGAGTGAGAGTGTGATTGAGAGTGTGACTATGAATGAGATTGTGATAACCCATGGGTGGCCAGGAGGTAGAAGCTTCATCAAGAAGCTATTTTTCAAAGTTATTGTATTGATTGATTCACATCTATAATATTAGAATTTCTCTTTCTTCGAGTCATATCTTATCTTCGGAAATTTGTGCCTTTTTTTCACTCCTCTGCTATTCTTGAGTGATCAAAAGCTTGTGATTGAGGATAAATTATTGAGAATAGCCTGTGACTCAACAAACACTACAAGTGGTATCAAAGCTGAACTGATCCTCGAAAACAATGGAAGGTTTCACACAAAAAGGGCATGATCAAGAGGAGCTTATTTAGAAGCTTCTTGGAGAATTGCACAAAGGATGAGGAGGAAAGCAACTAGAAGGTGCAATAGATTTGTTCATGGAGCTAAACTATGAAGTGGATGCACATGCAAGAATATCTAGTATGTTTAGAGGAAGACAAGAATGTAATTATCTAGATATGGAGGTGGATGAGTTTTCCATTAACGAAGCCTTCAACAAGGCAAAATTGAACGATTTTGATGGTGAGAAGAAGAGTGGTGAAGATCTAGAGGCATGGATTGGATATCTAGATGATTTATTTGATCTTTGAAAAGTTAATGAGGAATCAAAGGTAAAAGTTGAGATCTTGCTCCTATGTGGCATCGCAAAGCTATGGTGGAAGTCCTATATGGACTCGGACGCATTTTGGTCCAGCTCTATGGAAGGAATTTAGAGAGCAAGAAAATAAATGCTATTGTTCTCAACATACCCTATGGAGAATAAGATGGAGTTCTATAATTTTCCACACAATGAGAGTGAGAGGCATAGCTTGTTTCTTGATGAGTACAAGGAGAACTTCCTACATCTTTACAAGCATGCATTGGAAGTTAGTGATGAAGCTCTGAAGAGAAATTTTATTCAAGGTCTTCATGAGGAAGTTTGAAATCATGTCAAGGAATCTCGATGTGTCCATTTTTGAATGGTTGCGATGGCCAAGAAATTTGAGAAGATTGAGAATCTCAATTTGTAGAAGGCGAATAGGACTACATTCATTGGAATGGAACATAGGCCATGGAGACCTGTTGCAATGATCATGAACAGTTCAAAGAAGAATCCATCTTCTAATAACCAAGATAAGAATCTTGATCCTGGATAAAGTCAAAGGAGTTATCAACCCATCCATTGGCAACAAGCCTCTAATTTTATTGTGTAGGCAAAAGACTTGGTCTTTGTTTTCATTGTGATGCGCAAGGGCACTAGACATACGAGTTCCTGAACAAGGCAATCTTCTGGCTTGAAAAACTAAACATGATAAATATGATTGAGGAAGGTACAACATATGAGAAATCAGATGATGGACGTAAGTGCCCTAACTCTGCTTTACGTTGCACAGTGGCTTGTTATTCCCCAAAGGCCTCTCTAATCAAGATTTTGGGTATGATTTGCATGCATAAAATCATATTTTTGATCGATTGAGGTAGTAGATGTTGTTTTTTATCTTTTGAATTGGTACAGAATTTATACCCCTAAATATCTAGATAAGAAGACTGGTAGGGACGACCAATCGAACACTACACAATACAAAAGTTTACATTGAAAACCTTGCATTTACATTCTCTCATAGGTGTTTTTTTTGGAAGTTTTCATGTGATTTAGATGAAACAGAGTGATGCATTCATAGGCATGGACTAGTTAATTCAGAATTCTACAACAATTGATTATGAACAAAGAACAATCACTTTAAGGCTAGACGATGAATCTATCCACATCTAGGTGACACATATAATCCTAAATGTATTCTTAGTTTTTCTATGCAAATAAATAGAGGTATTAATGATGGTTGTAGAAAATTTGTAGTGTATGTGAACAATCTGCATTAGGAAGACAATGATGAGATTCTTCCAAATTCTGTAGAATTTTTTTTTAATGAATATGCAGATGTAGTTCTAGAAGAATTGCGTGATATACCTCCACCTAGGTAGATTGACCATGCCCATGGACCTCTATCCAAGGAGTGAGCCATATTGTAGAGCACCCTATAGATTTAACATACATGAATTAGAGGATCTTTTCAAGAAAGGTTTAATTAGACTGAGTGATTCACCTTGGGGTGCACTTGTTCTATTTTAGAAGAAGAAAGATGGCTCTTATAGATTTCATTGAATAAAGGGGGTTGAATAAAAGAACAATGAAAAATAAGTACTGACTTCCTCACATAGACGACCTATTAGGTATGATAAATTTTGATTTCTTAATCAAATGCAACAAGAACTAAAAGAGGACTCTACTTATGCACCTATTTAAGTGTTTTTTCATACAAGCACGGGATCAATGTTTCAAGACAAATTTCAATTGTAGAATGGGTCTTTGTATTATAACAATCAATTATGCATATCTTATAAGTCTTCATTAAAAGTTAAAACATTGCATGATTGTCATGATGCACCACCTTTTGCACATCAAGGTTATTCAAAAAACTATGTAAAAAAAATTGTTTTTGCATTTGGCCATGTATGAAGCAGGATATTAGAAAATATGTTAGTGAATGTTTAAATTTCCAACTAGTTAAATGAGAGTTTGAGAGAATTCTTGAAATGCTTCAACCTTTGGATGTTCCAAATCAGAAGTGGGAGTCTATCTCTATGGAATTTACTACTAAACTACCTATTACCAGAAGTAAACATGATACCATATTTGTCATAGTTGATTGACTTACCAAGATGGTCCATTTCCTCCCTATGAAAAAGACTAATACTGCCTTGAATGTTGCAAGACTATTTATGAAAGAAATTTTCTAATTGCATGGAATGCCTAAATGAAAAGTTTCTAATAGAGACTCTACATTCACGTTAAACTTTTGGAGCAACATTTGGATCAATTTGAACTCAACTTTGTATGACTACAACACATCAATAAATAGATGGGGAAATCTAGAGGGTTAAGCAAGTACTTGAAGATATGTTTCATATGTATGTGAATGAAAATGAGGATAATTGGAATGAATATTTTTCCTTAGATGCGTTCGCATACAATAGTGCATGGCATGCATCTATAATAATGACTTTGTTTGAGGCTATGTATGATCGTAATTTTTTGACTCCACCTTTGTTTTCAAGTTTCCAAAATAAAGTAGAGGCATTTAAAGAAATTCTTGAGAAGATGGATGAAGAAACTGAAAAAATTAGGCAACACATAAAAGAAGTTCAAAGAAGACAAAAGAAATTCTAGGATTTGAAGAGAACAACACTTGAATTTCAAGCACATGACACGGTATTTCTTAAAGTCAATCCATACCAATCCAACTTGTTACTAGGGAAAGATCATAGACTCTGTCCTCGATACGGAGGTCCTTTTAATGTTTTGAAAAAGATTGGATTTATTTCTTATTTGCTATAATTACATCAACATTTGAATGTGCATCCTATATTTCATGTTAGCTTACTTAAACTATTTAGAACTAGATCTGTAGTAGAGAATTAGGCGAAATGGCACACATATGGAGTAGAAGATTTGACTTGGGTGAACTTAGATTATTTTTTGGCACATTATCCTTCTTTCCAACTCTAAAGTCAAAGCTCTTGAAAGTGTGGAAGAATTTTAATATGCCTTTCACTAGTGAAATTTTGAACTTTTTAAACTAAATTGTGGGGATAATGCTTAGAATGAAAACTTCTTTCATTTTATGCATGTAAGAAAAACTTTAGGATTACAAGTTTCATATTCTCTTTCTAGACCTTATTCGCATCGTGCTTTTGCTTGAAAATTGAACATGAACATGGAAGAATAAGGAAAAAATTTATATGAGAGAAAGGTAGAGCATGCATAAGAAAATAAAAGTGCCACTGAAATTTTAATGAATCATGTTTGAAGTACTTCGTTTAGAGCTCTACATTTAATTCATGATAAGAAAGTACCTTGATTGAGTTCTCTCTCTAGAATTTCTACTTTTGTGGGACTCAAAAAGTGATAGTTGGAGGTGGATTTGCACCTAGGTCATTTCTAAGACTATTGAGGAGATTGAAAATTTGAAAAAAAGTTTCTCTGACAAGCTTAAGCTTATTCATCATTGCTTTTGAGCTAGAGTGCTTAAAAAAGTGCCACTCTTTTAGCTACTTAAAAAAAAAAGATAGAGCTTTTCTATTTCAAATCTATTATTTTGATGCATACATGTGGACATTTTTAATTGCAAATGTCTTCAGATAGGTCTTTTTTATGCATTTTTTCTATTTTTGGATAGGAACTACTAAAGAAAACACTACTACAAGCACATGCTTTTTGCAAAAGTTCTGTAGAGAATGGGCATTTTCTAAATTTGGTGGTTCACACATGTCTTTGGGCAGTGATCAAATCTCTTATAAGAATACATGCTCATCAAAGAGGAGAAGACAAGATATCACGGAATCACCTTGTGATTGCGAGTGAGAGTGAGAATGAGTGTGATTGAGAGTGTGAGTCTGAATGAGATTGTGATAGTTGGGGGTTGGTTGGGAGGTAGATGTATTCTAAAGAAGCTATGTTCCAAAGCTATTGTATCACTTCATTCACATCTATAATATCAAATTTTTTCTTTCTCTAAGTCATATCTTATCTACTCTTTTGCACTCAATTTCCCTTGTCTTGTGCAATTATTTATTTTCACTCCTCAGCTATTTTTGGGTGATCGAAAGCTCCTCATTGAGGATAGATTGTGATTGAGAATAAATTGTGATTGAGGGATCTCTACAAGTGGTATAAGATTAGAATCAGTCCTTGAGAATGATGGAAGGTATGACACAAAAGGTGTGTGAGCATGAGGAGCTTATTCAAAAGCTTATTGGAGAATTACACAAAGAACAAGGTTGAAAGCATTTAGAAGGCACCGAAAAATTTTTTGTGAACAATGAAGTGGATAAATGTGCGGGCACATCTAGTATGCCTAGATGAAAACAAAAATGAAATTCTGAAGATATGGAGGTGGGTGAGTTTTGTGTTAACCAAGTCTTCAAGAAGGATAAATTGAATGATTTTGATAATGGGAGGAGCAGTGTTGAACATCTCGAGGCATGGATTGAAGAGCTAGATGATTTCTTTGATGTACGATAGTTTAATCAGGATTCCAAGGCAAAAGTTGGGATCGTGTACCTACATCGCATCACAAAGCTATGGTGGGAGTCCCACATGTAGGCTCAAACTTTTCTTGGTCGGGTTATATGGAGGGAATTAAGAGAGGAAACAAAAAAAAATGCTATTTCTCTCCATAGTTTAACATGGAGAAGAAGATGGAATTCTACAATTCTTGACAACATGAGAGTGACAAGCATAGCTAGTGTGTTGATGACTACAAAGAGAAGTTCCTACATCTTCAGAAGTATTCATTGGAGGTTATTGATGATGCTCTAAATAGCAAGTGTATTGAAGGGCTTCATGAGGAACTTCACTATCAAGTCAAGGAATCTGGATGTGTCAATTTTTTGGATCTTGTTGTGATGCCCTAGAATTTTGAGAAGATTGAAAAGCTCAATTTGTAGAAGGTGAAAAGAACTAGATTCATTGCAATGGAACATAGGCCATAGAGACATCTTGCAATGAACATGAATAATTCAAAGAAGAATCCATCTTCTAATAACCAAGGTAAGTATCGTGCTCAAGTGGAAAGTCAAAGGAGGCATCAACCCATTTATCGGCAACAAACGCCTTGATTTTATTGAGTAGACAAAAAGTCTTGGTATCTCTTTTCATTCTAGGGAGCAAGCACATCGGATGTACAAGTGGCCAAACAAGGCAATCTTTTGGCATGGGCAATCAAAGGTGATAAACATCATTGATGAAGTTACAACAATTGAGAAAATAGATGATGGAGGTAAGTTCTCTAAATGTACTTTACGTTGCATGGTTGCTAGTTCTTTTTTAAAGACTTTTGTG
This sequence comes from Ceratopteris richardii, assembly GCA_020310875.1. NCBI lineage: Eukaryota > Viridiplantae > Streptophyta > Polypodiopsida > Polypodiales > Pteridaceae > Ceratopteris > Ceratopteris richardii. The sequence goes on from CM035422.1 coordinate 154,622,284, forward strand.
ATTTCCATTTTGGGTATGATTTCCATGCATAAAATCAATTTTTGATCGATTTAGGCAGTACACATTGTTTTTTATCTTTAAAATTGGTATATAATTAAGGGATATCCCTAAATATGTAGATAAAAAGACCTATAGAGATGGCCATTAGATGAGTGCACTATACAAAACGATACATTGAAAACCTTGCATTTACAATTTTGATAGGTGTTTTTTTGGAAGTTTTCATGTGATTGAGATGAAACTGTTTGATGCATTCATAGGCATGAAGTGATTAGTTTAGAGTTCTACAACAATTGATTGTGAATAAAGAACAATCACTTTAATGCTAGATGATGAATCTATCCACATTCTAGGTGACCCATATAAACCTTAACCCATTATTCTATGCAAGTAATCCGAAGTATACATGATGGCTATAGAATATTTTTAGTGTATGTGACCAATCTATATGAGGAACATAATGATGAGACTCTTGCAAATTATGTAGGAATTATTTTTGAGGAATATGCAGATGTATTTTTGAAAGACTTGCCTTGTATACCTTCACATAGACAAATTGACCATGCCATTGACCTTTTTTCGGGTAGTGAACCATATTCTAGAGCATCCTATAGATTTAACATAGATGAATTAAAGGATCTTAAATAAGATGATCTTTTGAAGAAAGGCTTGATGGCTACTATGCAATCAGAATATGATGCTATTGTGAAAAATGATACTTGGTCTTTATGTGACCAACCTCCTAGCAAGAAGGCCATTTGCACTAAGTGAGTATACAAGCTGAAGTGTAAACCTGATGGAACAGTTGATAGGTATATGGCAAGGCTTCTTGCAAAGGGTTTTTCTCAAGAAAGAGGCATTGATTTTGATGAGACCTTTGCTTCTACATGTTGATTGAGTACTGTTCATAGCATCTTCACACTTCTTGCTCATCATTGTTGGAACCTACATTAGTTGGACATTAAAAATACATTTTTGAGTGGTGAATTGCATGAAGAAGTCTATGTTTTTGAACCACGTGATTTTGTGCAAAAAGGTCATGAAAGAAATGTGCAGGTTTAAAAAGACATTATATGGTTTGAAGCAAGCACCACGTGCTTGGTATAGACAGATACATGCCTACCAGATTGCACATGGTCTTAAGAATAGTCCAAGTGAGAGCACCTTATATGCTAAGCATGCAAATGATGTGCTTCTCATCATTGTTGTCTATGTTCATTACATGCTGCTCAATGGTCCTCAAGAGAAGCATATTGCTGATTTGAAGGCTGATTTACAAGCCTCATTTGAAATGTTCGATTTGGGGCATTTGCATCATTATTTGGGCATTCAATTTATGTGGGTTAATGGCAGAACAACTTTGCCTCAAACAAAATATATTGACACGTTATTGCAATATTTTGGCATTAAAGACTACAAACCTATCGCTAGTCGTATGGAGATAGGTTTGCAATTGAGTATTCATGATATTGGAGATGCATTTGATGTTGTTCTCTATCAGGATGCTTTTGGATGATTGATTTGTGTATGCATTACATGCCCAATTATTGTCTCAGAAATGAGTAGTTTTATACATTGCATAGGTGTCAAGCATTGCGAGGCTGTTAACTGCATTTTTTGCTACTTTAGTAGTTCTCGGCTACTTGGATTGTTTTACCCCAAGGGGGGATCACTATTGCCAGATCTACATGCTTTTTTTGACTTTGGTTGGGCTAGTTTCTATGACACTTCTGTGTCCACTAGTGGTTTTTGGTTCATGCTTGGTAGTTCATGCATATCTTCATTGAGCAAGAGGCAACCTACTATGGCCACTTTTAGTTGTGAGGGTGAGTATAGGGAAACTTTCACAATGACTCTTGAGTGTGTGTGGATTTGATACCTTATGGCTGATTTGGATGTTGGTTAGTCTTCTACCACCACCATCTTAATTGAGACTCAAAGTGCATTGACAGTTCCAAGGAAGCTTGCGTTTGATGCTCGCACTAAGCACATTGAGGTGTAGTATCATTATCTCAGGGGAGGTTGTCTGTTGGAGAGATCAATTTGGCATATGTGCCTACATAAGTGAAGATTGGAGAACTTTTCATAAAGGCCCTACCTAGGGAGAAATTTGAAGCTTTGTGTAAAGCTTTGGGCTTATTTCCTTTTCTGGATTGATTCAACTAAGCTTGGCACTTCCTTTTACATCCGTGTCAGCTTCTTGTTCACCACAACACTCCCAAGGTGGATTTGTTGATATATTTTGGTAGTGATGTGTGTTAACACACTAGGACCATCAATGAACTTTTTTCCTTCTTTAGGAGGTTTTTTCACTCGGCTTGTATATATGTCTATAATCCTAATGGGTTAGTTATCTTTCTATATTCTTTTGGTAATACATGCACTATTGTGTGTTGTGCTCCAAGCTTCTTCTCCTTTTTCCTGATGTTATTTGTGTGATTCTATAGACCTTAAACTCCAACCCTTTTCAACCAATAATCCACTACACAAAGGTAATCAAAAGGCAAGTGATTTACAGAAAACAATTAATTTTAGCACTCGACATTTTCTCACAAAATTAGAACAATGCACGAAAACGAAGGGGCTCTTTTGACAAAAGTTTGGTACAAACGAGGGTTTTTTAGAGGCCGTAGATTTCCTGCACGAAACCTCTAAGCTTAGAGTTTTTTATGCTATAAAAGGAGGCCATCAAGACCGTATTCGAAAAAAAAATGGGGGGGGGGGGGATCAAGAAGATCAGGATATTTTGATGCTGAGGTGGAGTGGATTAGTAGAGAGGCGGAAGAAAGATCGAGGGAAAATGCCAAATGAGAAATATCGAGAGTAGACAGCGAGGATTCAGAGATAGATCGAGGATTGAAGAGGAAGACAGAAGACTTCGGGAATTCACAATCAAGTAGGAAAGGAAGTTCGATTTACAAATGGTTTTCTCTACGGAAGACATGGAGGCTCAGACAAGATCGAATGCGAACTCAAATTTCTTTTGATGACTTATCTTCCTTTTCTAATTCCTCATTGCAACAACGATGTGTCCACTACAAGTTTAGAGTTCTACATTTTTTATTAGCAAACACTCCGGCCACATTCACATGCTTGATGAATAATATTTTTCATGATTACCTGGATGAATTCATTTTACTCTTTCTTTATGGTATAATATTCTAAAGATGATTGTGAGCATGTTTCACATGTCACGTAAACTTTGCAAACTCTACGAAAAATTCAAATTTTAAAGAAAGAGAGTAAGTGTTTCTTTTCTAAGGACAAACTTGTGTATCTAGCAAGAGTCATATCTAAAGAGAGAGTTTATATAGAATACGATAAATGAGAAGAATAGTTTATTGGCCAGTTCCTAAAATTATAAGGGATCTTATAATTTTTTAAGGTTTGGCAAAATATGAGAGAGCACTAATAAGGATTTCCCTAAGATGGCTAATCCCTTCAAATATTTCACTAAAAAGAACGCATGATTTTTGTGGAGTGAAATCTATTCAAAAATCTGTGGAATAATTGAAACAAAAAGTCATTGAAGTTTGTGTTCTGCAAATACCAAAAATGGGTGAACCTTTTATGGAAGTGCTACAACTGGTATGTGAGCATACTCAATGCTCCAAAATTATAGAAGGGTTGAAACAAAAGATTAGTGAGTAGGAGGAGCTCATTTAGAGCTTTCTTGCATAATAATGCAAAGAACAAGGAAGAAAGTAACCATACATCACCATAAATTTGTTGTTGGATCGTAATGATGAAGTGGACGAAGGTGCAACAACATCTATTATGCATAGAGCAAGGGAGAAATGCAATCATGAAGATATAAAGGCTAGTGAGCTTTCCCTCTAGCAAGTCCTCAAGAAGGCAAAATAAACAGTTTTGATGGTGAGAAGAATAGCAGCAAAGATCTAGAGGTGCAACTAGAAGAGCTAGAGGACTCATTTGAGATTCAACAATTCAATGAGGAGATCAAGGCAAGGTTTTGGATCCAACACACACTACAACATATCAAAGGCATACTGACGTTCTGTATACCGAAGGTCACCATCACCGTCGGTATGACCGTCAAAAAGCTTTGGAAAACCACGGAGGCATTGGTACGTATGTGCCAGTATGCATGTTGGTATGGGCACCAATATGAGTGTTGGTAAATTACCGCTCATACCCATGCTCATACCGACGCCCATACCGATGCTCATACCGACGAATTGTTTTCACTCGGCTTGAGAGCCGCATCGCGTTTTGAATCAAAACTTGCTACTACCGAATTTGTGTGCATGAGTAACATCTCCCTATTTCTCACTCTTTCTCTCTCTCTCTCTCTTTGTACACACACCTCTCTATTTTTCTAGATGTGAAGTTTTGGTAAGTATATCAGACATACTATAGAAATCTTTTCTCTTTCTTCATGTTTTCTCTTTTATAATTTCTTTTCTCTTTAGTCTTGCAAGAGATTTTGGCATCAAGTCTTTAGAATTTGACAAAGGACAACTTTGGATTAACATAAAGAGAGAGAGAGAGAGAGAGAGAGAGAGAGAGAGAGAGAGAGAGACATACATATACATACACACACATGCATATGCATATACACATACATATGCATACAAATGCATATGCATACACACATACACATGCATATGCATATACATACATGCATATGCATATACATACATGCATATGCATATACATACATGCATATGCATATACATACATGCATATGCATATACATACATGCATATGCATATACATACATGCATATGCATACACACACGCATATGCATACACACATGCATATGCATACACACAAGCATATGCATACACACATGCATATGCATACACACATACATATGCATACACACATGCATATGCATACACACATGCATATGCATACACACATGCATATGCATACACACATACACGTGCATATGCATACACACATGCATATGCATGTACATACATGCATATGCATACACATGCATATACATACACATGCATATGCATACACACATGCATATCCATATACATACACATGCATATACATACAAATGCATATGAATACACACATACGCGTGCATGTGCATACACAAACACACATGCATACACACACACATGCATATGCATATACACATGCATATGCATACAAATGCATATGCATACAAATGCATATGCATACATACATGCATATGCGTACACATGCGTATGCATACAAATGCATATGCATACACACATACACATGCATATGCATACACACACACATGTGCATGCATATACACACACATGAATACACACTATGCATGCACACACATGCATATGCATACACACATACACATGCACATGCATTCACACACACACATGCATATGCTACACACATGCAGATGCATATACACATGCATATGCATACATACATACACATCCATATGCATACATGCACACATGCATATGCATACACACACACACATGCATACATACTATCCATACACACACATGCATACACACTATGCATACACACACATGCATATGCATATACACATACAAATGCATATGCCTACACACATATGCATATGCATACACACACATGCATACACACTATGCATACACACGCATGCATATGCATAAACACAGACACATTACACGCATAGACACACATGCATATGCATACACACATGCATATGCATACACACATGCATATGCATACACACATGCATATGCATATACATATGCATATGCATACAAATGAATATGCATACACACATACACATGCATATGCATACACACACACATGCATATGTATACACACACACACACGCAGGCATATACACCCACATGCATATGCATACACACCTGCACATATGCATATGCATACGCACATACACATGCACATGCATACACACACATGCATATGCATACACACATGCATATGAATAAATACATGCATATGCATAGAGATGCATATGCATACACACATGCATATACATACACATGCATATGCATACACACACATGCATACACACTATGCATACACACACATGCATATGCATACACACATACACATGCATATGCATACACACATACATATGCACATGCATACACACACACATGCATATGCATACACACATGCATATGCATGCACACATGCATATACATACACATGCATATGCATAGACACACACATGCATACACACTATGCATACACACACATGCATATGCATACAAACATGCACATGCATATGCATCCACACATACACATGCATATGCATACACACACACATGCATACACACACAAATGCATACACACTATGCATACACACACATCCATATGCATACACACACATGCATACACACTATGGATACACACACATGCATATACATACACACATACACATGCATACACACACATGCATATGCAAACACACATGCATATGCATACACACATGCATATGCATATACACATGCATATGCATACAAATGCATATGCATACACACATACACATGCATATGCATACACACACACGCATATACATACATACACATGCACATGCATACACACACACATGCATATGCATCCACACATGCATATGCATATACACATGCATATGCATACAAATGCATAGGCATATGCATACACACATATACATGCATGTTATATAATTACACATGCATATGCATGTACATAGAGACACATATACATACAAATGCATATGCATACACACATACACATGCATATGCATACACACACATGAATATGCATACAGACACATGCATACACATATACATATACATAAACATATACATACACACATATATATACATACAAATGCATACACATACACACATACATATACATATACACATATATGTGAAAATATCTAAAAAGTAAATCTATAGATTTTTAGGGTTTATATATATATATATATATATATATATATATATATATATATATATATATATATATATATATATATATATATATATATATATATATAAACATCTCCACATTGGATCAGATGGGATCTCTATGTACACCTTGGGGAGCACATGACCATGATGAATCCAAGATATATCACATACGTGATGGAGCTTCGATCATGGATGCGGCAGGACAGTCCATGCATCAACATATTGAACAGCTTTGCTCTATAGACTTTAGACATTGTGTAATGTTAAAATGGAGTGAACAGGATAAGGATTCCAAAAATTTTATTACATAGTTGATATATGAAGAGTACCGGCCAACACGTGGGCATCCTATAGTGAGCTTAGAACTCATTTAGCATATGACATGCGAGGTGATGTCTCATTGGTGGTCCGAGGCTTGCGATGCTTTCACAGTAGGCTTACCAAAGCCTCTATGGTTAGATGTTGAGGAGTGGGAATTGATTCAGAATGAGCAGCAACATACTCGTCATCGATATCCTCAGCAGTGAGATGTGGCGGCCACACATTTAGATACAGTTGGAAGGTCGCATTTAGGTAGCGGCGGATAGGACAGTATGTGCTACAAATTTTAATTATCATTTTTATTATTGAATTTGGTTGTGTTAAGCACATCATGTATGTTTATCTAACATTTTGCAAATTTATTATAGGAGTTGGCAGTGGCTCGTCCTCCGATGCGAACCGAAGAGGCTTATGGATATGGTCATGGATTGGTTGCATTGTTGCAGGACTTAGAGGGATGCGATGCAATCATTTCATGGGAGAATCTATGATGAGGTAAACTTATAGCTTGTTTCACATTTTTAGTTATTGTTTATAAATGTCATGTCAATTTGTCTCATTTCATGCATATGCTTTGTTGCAAGATTGTAGGCATAAATGTTTTGATCCCCTTGCGCATATGTATGATAGTGCTTTGCCACAATTTTGTATTACACTCCTATGTGGCAATGATGCACCATAATTTTGTATTCCGTTCCTACATGGAAGTTTTTTGTCACATTTTGTATTTGGTTCCTATATGGAAGTGCTTTGCCACACTCTTGTACATCCTTCATTTATGGAATATACAACTTTTTGCACATGATTCATGGTTCATTTTTGCTCATCTCTTTTGTGTCCAAAAGTATTTTGCTATATAAAATCATGTTTTGGTTGCCATTAGAGTACATATCACATGTACTCAGTTTTCTTTGGGCAGAGTGTATTGTATTTTGCTAAACAACATCATAGTAATGTTGCTGTAGCAAAAGACAACACGCTTTGCCCAAAAAACTTTTGCAGATATGGTTGTCGGTATAAGTGTCGGTATTCCCAACAGTCGTCGGTATATGCGTCGGTACTCCTAGGACGGTCGTCAATATGAGCATCGGTATGAGGGTTGGAAATATCGATGCTCATACCGATGCTCATACTGACATTAATACACACGCCTATATCGGCGCTATGTTTTCGACATGCATACCGACTGCAAGACCGATGTCGGGCAAAGTGTCACTTTGCCTATTATTCTGAAAAATGCTTCTTTGTCCTGTATTAGGAGAATCAGAGATGCTTCTTGTAATAACTATGATGTCTTCAAGATTTTGTCTGAAAATTCTCCCTCTACATGGAAAAAACTATTAGCTGAACAGTACTCTTGTAAAAGGCTAGACATGTACTACTACTTGTAAATTGTCCTCTGGGACAGGTGTCTCCTGCCCAAGGCACTTTGTAAATGGCCACCATTAATTTAAATTTTCCTTGTTTCTTCAAAAAAAAAAAAGACTGATGTCGGGGGCAAATTGCATCCATTCATTTTCCTCGGTAAAACCCTCAGTATACCCTCGATATGTTGTAGTCTCTCTCTCTCTCTACTATCCTTCTTTCATTCTCTCTCTATCTCTCTCTCTCTCTCATTTTGAGAGAGAATGTTGAAGCGTCTACCACAGTTCTACTCCATTAATTATATCCATCTCTCTCTCTCTCATTTATCTCTCCTCACCAACTTTGCTTTGCTAATTCCTGCATAGGTGATCCGTTCAATAGAATTTCTCTTCATCTTGTTCTTTCTCTCACGTGTCTCTACTTGATTTCTATCTAAGCATCACATATGTACTCTCTCTATCTCTCTCTCTCTCTGTCTCTCTCTCTGTCTCTCTCTCTGTCTCTGTCTCTCTCTCTCTCTCTCTCTTTCACTCTTTATCTCTATCAATCACTGCATCACCATTTTGTAAATGCCTTCCATCATCTATTTTGGTGTGCCCTTCTATGTGAAACCCTCTCTCTCTCTTTATCTCTCTCTCTCTCTCTATTTCTCTCTCTCTCTCTCTCTCGTAAAAAGAATGGACTTATAATGACTAAAATATGTGTTTTGAAGTCTTTGGTCTCAAGTTTTGAATTCAGCTTTCGTGCCAAACATCAAATTTGACCAAATTTTGCATCAAGCAGGTAATCCTACCCAGGCTAGCATCAAAGATATTGTAATCTCCTTTGGAAAGTCAATATTAGAGATAATGTTGAGTATTTAAAGAGGAAAATCTTATCCGTTTTTTGCCCTAGCCACCCTTAGTTTATCAATTTTGGACAACAAGCATGAGAAACCACCAATTTTGATATTGTATTGGTAAAACTAGAAAAAAGGCAACACATTCACGTTCAAAATCTTTCAGAAGTCGAGGTTTTCATAGAAGATCACCTTCCCAACTCTGCGTTCAAGTTATCTATAGAGATTTGGATGCAAGGCCTTGGAAGATCGAGACTTTGTAGGATAGAAGTCGGCTAACACTAACTTATCTTAACAAGTAGCAGCGCTTAACAGGTCCCAAAACTCATTGCTTCATGTGATCTTTTGCATATTACCATAGTTAATTCCTTTCTCCCATCACAAAATAGAAGCATGGTAATAGCGTGTTGCCTTTACATGGAGAAATTGTTTGTAACAAGGAAACAAAATCGAATTTAAGGGATGGTTTTGTTACCTATTAATATGACTAAGATCCAAGGAAGGCAACAATGAAGGGCAAGAACAAGTCTTGAGTGTGACCCTTGTGTGTACCTTGCCACAACTCAGCACTAAAAGGTCTCTCATCTCTCCTTTGTCTATTGGTATGGTAACTAGAGATGGTGAGCTTGAGAGGTCACAATCATAGAAAGGAAATAAAAGTTCTCATAAATCATAAACAAGAAATTGAAATAGAAAACAAGAAAGGTAAAGAACGAGCAAGAATAGCAAATAAGCGTACCTGGAGAAAATTCATGGAGAAAATCAAATGGGATTTAGACCTCTATTTATAGGTTTCCCCTAGGACTTCTCTCTAGAATCTTCTAACCTCCTTACTGATTCATTATTTTCCCAAATTTTTATTCCATTTCCTTTTTCTATTTTTGGAAAATCCCATCTTTTATTTCTATTTTGGTTTTTCTCTTTTAATTTTTCTAATTTCTCGTTTCCTATTTTTATTTCTTTTTCTTTTTCCCTTTGTATTTTTGCACTAAGGTTTAGTTTCACATCTATGTACACGTTTAACTAAATTAAAGGGTTGGACTTACGATAAATGGCAATTTTAAGGCTCCAACCTACGGTTTCAATCAAGGAAAGTTAGGGTTTGCCCATGACTAAGGTCAGGCACATCAATCTAATCTATAAAATTGTCATGGTTTCTCATCACATAAATATCAAATCAATCAAAACATGCACATTTATAGCTCTCAGAACTTAAAACACCATATCATTGCCAATAAACATTGAAATAAATTTGGAAAAATTTTGATGTACACTTCCCTGAGGGATTTCATCCCAACATCATGCTTCAGCCAGTTTTGTTATCCTTGGGTTACATAAATATACCTATTTGGTGGATGTATAAAGCTTTGAAGTGTATCTATAGTACATGCTTGGTCCACGTTCATTGATCTTTGTGGGCTAAAACCCCATGTGAATGGAACATCAATCGATCGATGGCCCACAATGGTATTCTATATAATCTCTTCTTGATGGTTAAAAAGCTCATCTTTCCAAGATACATCTTGATCTCGAGCATATTGTTTTTGCTCGCTCAATCTGTCTCTTGTTATCCATAAGTACATGCATCCACCTTTTACTTTGCTCAACCACATTTCCACATCTTTCCATATTTCTTTTATTTTCACATTTGTTTGTTTTGCACTATCCACAAACAAATTAGGCACATGCAATAATAATCTGCATCCATCTTTAGGCTCCCACCCAGGAGAATATGAATATTGCTTTACAACTAAAAGATTCATGTCATTAATCCTCCTCATAAAAAATACATGGTTGAAACTAATGTTGTGTAGTGGATCCAAAACTTTAGTATTGTTATCAATACCTGCTAAGCAAAAGTGCTTAAAGTCATAAATCTGTGTAAGGTGTTGAGCTTCAAGCTTTGGAGTATATGCTTCAAAAATTAACGCAAATAATATTGGAAGAGTAAGAGCATTATGGCATGCATATCTCTTAGAGAAGGTACCTCATGAGTGTGCCCAACCAAAAGGAAATTTACCTTAACCTTGTTAAACACTTGTTCATCAACAAGCATGCATAAATATCCAAAGACAATAGAATTTCTATTCTCTTTTGGAGTGTTATCAAAGTGCAAATAGAGATTTGGTGGCAAAAGTCCCTCCCATCATTGCAAAACTTTATGAATCATAGTAAGCGTAAGGTTTGGATCATTATGCATGTTGGGATATCTGAAGAAAACCTTTTCTTTTATTCTTTATAAAATTGAAATACTTCTGGACGAGTAAGTTATACGACCAGTGTAACCTTTTGGTTGTAGGCATAACTTCACATTGCAAACTAAAATAATTCATCATCCAACTCATTGCATGACGATCAATAGAACCTTTGGTCCAAACTCCTTGATATGTATAAAAAATGAGATATCCACATATAAGCCCTTGCTAAATTTTATGTATTCTCCAATTCCCCATGCCCATCACAATTCTAAATGCAGCCCTACAACATCGGATCCCTTGACTAAAGTAATATTCAAAAGAAACATGTGTTACTAACATGATATCCTCAATCCTTTGCATGTGAGAACCAAGGTATAAATCTTGCCTTTCACTATTTGAATGTAACAATTTCTCTCTTAGCTTCTTTAGTTTCTTCATTCCTAATTTATACAAACATTTCAAACCACAACAATGCTTCAAAATGTCCAATGCAATTTTTCTATCTCAAGTAAGGAATTGAAATATTTTTTTACTTACTTCATGAGGCCTTCGCTTAGAAATCCACATGCTTTGTATACTCTCTATCTCTCTCTCTCTCTCTCTCTCTCTCTCTCTCTCTCTCTCTCTCTCTCTCTCTTTTTTTTTTTTTCTTTGTTGACATTATTTACTCCACAAGCACTTGAATCTGAAGAGAGATCAATAGGTGGATCGATTTCAATAGATGGAACAGATTGAGCATTGTTGCATTGAGAATCTAACTTAAATGAATCAATTGAGAACAGAGAACCATTGATATGTTCCAAGCCATGGACAGCATTCATGAAACGATCCACTGAAAACAACAAATTTGAAAGTCTATCGATAGGTGCTGCCCAAGCATGTACTGAAAAGAGAGAGCTCATCTTCATTGATAGTCGGACTATGAGAGCATTCCCTTTATAATATACAAATAGTGGAAGTGTAAAATCAAGTAATTTTATCTCCCAAATCACATGTGTAGATAAATATGAAGATGTATTGCCCTCTAGTAGTCGAGTCTTTTATCTCTCAAGGACCAAGGTTTTTGAAAGATGGTTTCAAGTAAAATTTTGCGTTCCCACCTTACCTATCGGATTTTGGGCTTTTATGAGTAAAAGAAGGCAACTCATGATCAACACACTTGATAGAAAACTACACTATAAGGAAGTTATGATGCTTAATGCATTAGAGAAAGTGATATTTGTCAACACATTTGTGATCTCATCCATCATATTATTCCTTTATTTTCTAGTTCCTAATTATAATGAGCTTGCCAAACATGGAAAGAGGATGCAAAGACTTTTGTTGTATGGGCAATCCTAACTAGAAGTGGGTGCCTAGAAATAAGTGGTACATATGTTCAAACATAAAAAATATTGGTAGATTGGACATTCTTGATTGTGAGGGCTTGGCTAATAAATAATGACAAACATTTTGGCTATCAACTTACAACGATTCTCCTAATATGTTAGATGCCCAATGTTGGGGAAACAACATACACTTCAAGTAGCTTTAGGTACACTCACTTGCCGACCAATTTACTACTACTAGTCTTCCCAATTGCTTATTTGGTGGTCTCAAGCTTTGATATGGAATCACATCCTAAAGCTATGTCATTTTACATGTAATCATATCCTAAAGAGATTGAAGTAGTGAATGTTTTAAATCACGATTTCTTAGAACTAACAAAATACCTTCCACAAAAAATCAATGGGGAAGATTTTTGGATAACCAAGTTTGATCTAGCTAAAATTGATTGCTTCCTACTTCAATTCTATAAATAGATCATAGGACCAGAGGATAAATTTACAAATTCGCGAGTCGAGATAGAGCATAGAGAGCAAAAGAGTACAGAGAGAAAAAGAGTAGAAAAAGCCTAAGAAAAGCAAAATTTAGGAAAGGATAAGAAGGGAGCTAGAGAAAATCTCACAAGTAACCTAAATTTACCCCGCAATTCGATGCATGGCATTTCATTGGGCATTAAGGTCAATTCTTGGTATCGACTTACACTCAACATACCATGCTCAGCATCGAGTTGTAGGAGAAGGTTGATGCCTCACATCGACTTGGCCCCCAAATATTGAGATGTATCTTATCCCTAAGACAATGTCATATGCTTGGCTAACATAAATTGTATAGCTCCAGGGACATTGAGAAAAAAGAGGATAAATCCTTTAAGAAGTTAAAGATAATGCTAAACTCAGAAGAGGGTGCTCACAATAGAACCATTGGACATCCTTTGAATCCAAAGAATAGAAACTTGTCTTTGTCCTCTAAGCATGCAGGTAATCTGATGGCCATATGCTAAGGTGGTCATAGTAGTGTCAAGCCCATTGAGGAAGATCCACACACAAAAGGTAAATCCAAAGAGAATAAAGTCTATAGGAAAGATAGACCACTTTGAGACATGACAAATCTTGAGTTGTGCATTCAATACATAGAGGAGAAAAATGCCACCCTACTTGTAATTGTTCGTGCCTATGCGAGGGGAAAGATTACTAGCATGCAGATTTTTTAATATGGCCTTTTGTTCAAGGTGGAATATGAAGACGAGGACTCATATAACCTCCTTTTCCTAGTGGATATTTCAAAGGGATTGAGGAATACAAATTTCAAAATGGAGTTCCTATGTCTGGAATGTTGTGTTATAGAGAGGTTCGCTCATATCTATAGGGAATCAGACAATTCGATTGTGGATCTCTTGTCATGGATATAGGCAAATATTATGCCAAGCCAGTAGAGGAAGAAGACGCATATAACATGAAGGGGAAAGTAGCCCATAAAGAAGACGCCACGGAAGAAGACCAAGCCAATTGATTTGGAATGAACACAAAGCTCAGACTCTTAGCATGATATTGTTGCTCCTAGAGGAGAGCTCGTATCTAGGATATTGCATACAAAACACAATAAGAAAAGTAAGGAGATTGTCAAGAATAAGCTTGTGAAGAAGCGACAACTTTTCCACCTACCCATTACTATACTCAATGGCCCGCCAATAGACCCACTTACCAAAGTATTTTGATGGCGATGCACCATAGTGCACTATCCTTCTAGTGAGCTCCATGATGATATGCTCAGAGTAGAAAACCGAGCTCCTAAGGCCGCACACAATACTCTGCATAGAGACTATAAATACACAGAAAACACAATATGTAGGGAGGACAAAGACAAACTTCTTAGGTCTTATAAATGTGATCAAACTTATAGTCTATGACTAACCAATCCACTATATGTTTTATTAAAGAACATATACAAAGAAGTGCCCAGTGGCAATTTGGCCTTTCACATGGACACTAACATGAACAATCTCCCACTAAAGGAAAATATGACCAGAGTAACTATGGAAGAACAAATTAAGAATGATAAAGAATACCTAAGTGTAAATATACAAACTACAACTCCCACCTAATGGGCATGTTACACAGTATACAAGTGACTTTGTAAGATCATGAATCAAGTAACCCCCATCAAGTGACAAGAGTGTCGAAAGCTATCCTATGGTAGAGCTTTAGTCACAACATCTACAAGATTATCTCCAGTGTGAACCTTCTCAAGTATAATGTGCTCAATGGCTGAGCAATCTCTAATGAAGTGATACCTCACCTCAATGTGCTTAGTCTTTGCATGATAGACTAGATTCTTAGCCAAAGCAATGGCACTCTGACTATCACTGAGCAAAGGAGGTACATGTTGAGGTAAACCCATATCACAAGCAAGACGAGAAAGCCACAATGCTTCCTTACATGCCTCACTTGTTGCAACATTCTCTGCTTCTATGGTGGAAACAACTGTACATTCTTGAAGACGAGATCTCTAAGAGATATCACCTCCAAGAAAAAAGGCCTATTCAAGAAATTTGGGAATTATTCAAGTACCATTTATATAAATTACTATGTTAACTTCCTAAGTTTGAGAACAACCCTCATACCCCATTTATAATAGAATTATCCTTAATATTAAAGTGTCAAATTAATATATTCTAATCAAGAGATACTAACATGTTGTAGTGTTTGAATGAGTTAAAATGTAAAACATTCGAACACAAAAAACTATCTCAAAATCTTGTGTAATTCGCATTTTTCTTGAATATGCCTTAAAATGAAAAATGTACCTTGATGTACACTTACGATTGTCTACACAACGAGCATAGTCCAAATCTGTGTAACCGATAATGGATTATTTCCCTCTACTTAAGCATAGAAACTTGTCCTTAGTGCCACTGAGATATCTTAGAATCACCTTGACCACTTCCCAGTGTTTCTTGCTAGGATTAGACATATATCTGCTCACAACTCCCACTACAAATGCAATGTCTCGTCTCAAAGCTACCATAGCATACATGAGACTACCAATAGCAGACTAATAGGGAATTTTGGTCATGAATTATTTTTCCTCATCTGATTTAGGGCAATCATTCTTGCTCAACTTCACATATGTGGGTAAAGGTGTACTCAATGCCTTTCCACCCTACATATTGAACCCGTGAGGTACTTTGGATACGTACTCACTTTGAGAAAAGTATATGCATCTTTTCCTCCTATCACGAGTAGTGCACATGCCAAGAATATGTTTGGCATCCCCCAAATCCTTCATATCAAATATCTGACTCAACTTCTTTTTGAGAATTGACAAATCATAAGAGGACTTCCCAGCAATCATCATATCATCGACATAAAGTATCAAGCATATCAAGCTGCCATCTGATCATCTCTTTCAGTAGAGACAATGATCCTCATGGTTTGAGAATAGCTTTGAGACTTCATAAAATCATCAAACTTTTGGTACCATTGTCTAGGGAACTTTTTAAGTCCATAAAAGCTCTTCTTAAGCATACAAACTATACTTTCCTTGCCAGGAACTACATAACCCTCTACTTGTTCTATATAGATCTCATCTATAAGATCTCCATGCAAGAAAGTAGTTTTCACGTCCATTTGGACTAGCTCTAAGTCCTCCATTGCAACGAATCCAAGCAACACTCATAGGGTAGTCATCATGACCATTAGAGCGACGATTTCCTCAAAATCAACACCACGTTGTTGCTTAAAACCCTTTGCAACAAGTCGTGCTTTTTACTTTGTAGAAGCACTATCTGATGTGAATTTGAGCTTATATACCCATTTACATGGTAAATCTTTCCTACCCTTTGGCAAAGGTTCTAAATCTTGAGTACCATTCTTGTGAAAAGAATCCAACTCGCCCTTCATGGCATGCTCCCACTTGACATGATTCTCTATCTTCATAGCCTTTGTGTATCAAGAAGGCTCACCGGCATCTGTTAGCATAACAAAATCTAAACCTTGAACATATCTATTAGGTGGATGTGAGACACGTGCAGAACGTCTCAATGGTTGCTGAACAAGAACATGTGCAAACTGATGTGAATGGACACTCTCTTGAAAATCCCTATGTGCAACATTTTTATGCATTCTAACTAGACGACTAGTATCCTCAAACACCACTCTTCGCACTTCAACCTTCTTAATGGGCTGCTTATGCATCTTTGACTCATTGAAAATTACATCACTAATTGTGATCATTGATCGTGTTTTAGGATCCCATAAGGGATACCCAAATTTTCCTTCTTGATCATATCCAAGAAAAATGCGTTTCTTTGACTAATGGTCCAACTTTTGTCTAAGATTCTTGGGTATATGAACATATGCTTCACACCCAAAAACTCGAAGATGATCATAAGATACTGGCTTCCTTGTCCATAACTCTTGCACCACTTTCAGACCTTTGGTAGGACTAGGTAAAAGGTTACTCACATGAAGTGAAGTCAATACTACTTCTGCCCAAAAGCCTTGTGAGAGGTTTGCATGATGCAACATTGAGACTACTCTATCTTGAATAGTTCTATTCATCCTCTTAGCTACACCATTCTGTACTCGGGTATAAGGAGTTGTAAACTCTCTACCAATCCCTCTAGTCTGACAGAAAAGGCTGAATTCATGTGAGGTATACTCACCCCCGTTATCTGAACGGAAAGCCTTAAGCTTAGTTTCTTTTTCAGTCTCAACTGAATCATGGCATTTTTTGAAAGTAGCGAACACCTCATCCTTCAATTTGATAGGATATACCCAAACTTTTCTAGTAGCATCATCTATGAAAGTGACAAAGTAAAGAGAACCACCTAAGGACCTAGTGTGCATAGGACCACACACATCTATATAAAAGAGATCTAAAGGCTGAATTGAGGAGTCAATGTGCCTTCTATGCACATTTTTGGTTTGCTTTGCATATTGACAATGCTCACAAAATGAAAAATCAGATAAATATAACACAGGTAAGTAGCCAGAACGAGAAAGATTTTCCATGATATATGTCATCATAGACTAGTTTACCACGAGGTGCACTATTGCTAATAGCTCTGCAAAACGTATCCCATGATGATGGCAAGGTGCATAACAACAATACTCATTTCATTTCATTATCCATATCCATTTTTTGAGCCTATAACTTAGAGAATATAGCATCAAACTCATTTAGATGAGCAACAACACTATTTGTGTCCATATAGAGATCATATAACTTTTGCATCAGATGGACTTTATTTGATGCTTTCTCTTTTTCATATGTATTGCATAACTTCTTCCAAATCTCCTATGCACTTTCATAGTCTAATACTATGAAGTAAACATTATCTCTCAGGTGCAAGTGAATGGTATGCTTGGTCTGATTCACTAGATGTGCCTAAGAACTCTGATACCATGAGGGTAGAGAACTAAATGGAATGATAATGGAGCTAGAAGATTCCAAACACCAACAAATAAGTGTATCAAGGAGTAAATCGACCACTATATAGTTGACAAAACCAAAAATCGAGAAGAATTTTGCCAGAGTATCCTTTGCAAAATGAGCATATGGCCAGTGTCAAAATATCATAAAACTGCAAGTATTAACATGTTTTCATGCATAGAGAATCACTTACTCCACTACATATAATCAATTACCCAATAGAAGCCAACTAGGCTTATCCAGAACCTATGAACAACTATTGTATATCTCCTATGGCGAGGCTCGATAAGTCTTCCACCTACATCACCAAAGAGATGCCGACATTTGGGCGTCTCATAGTAAAGAAAACCTGACCACGACCCTCTATATCAAATGTAAAAGTCTTTATGCAAAAAGGATAACCGCTATATCAATGCCCACATGGACGTACATAAGCGCTATCCACAAAAGCATACATGGTGTGTATGTGCTCAATATATGCATTAAAATGACACTAAAAGGGTGAATGCACAGCCCAAAAACTAGCCAATAACACCTGCAAGTGTTTATCAACTTTGATGTTTTAAGCTCAAAAACTTGCATAAATTTGCAGCGGCTGCTCCCACCAAAACTCAAACCTTTCGAGAAACCTATAGTTTTACGATTGTGGCTAAAAGCACAGCCCAAAAGGTTGATGTTTATTGTCACAGAAGCACAAAGAACACTCTTCTTGATGTTATTGGACCTATGTGAAGAGAACTATGTGTCAAAAATAGGCTTCAAAAGCAAAGAATGAAGCTTTGAGGGACCAAAACATGGTCAAGGTAATTTGATCCTTAGTCTTTCCCCCTTCTTCAGACACCACAAGAGTGTATCTTAGTGGCAAGAGATTGCCACGCTTAAGCGAGCTCCCGGGGGAGCAATACTCGGATGGGTGACCTCCCGGGAAGTACTGGGA
This sequence comes from Ceratopteris richardii, assembly GCA_020310875.1. Taxonomy (NCBI): domain Eukaryota; kingdom Viridiplantae; phylum Streptophyta; class Polypodiopsida; order Polypodiales; family Pteridaceae; genus Ceratopteris; species Ceratopteris richardii. The sequence continues at coordinate 154,641,590 of CM035422.1, forward strand.
GCCACTATATTCCTTGATCATTGAGGTCCTACCTCACGCACAGCCAATGGTGACTTCGGTGACTCAGATGACAAGATATGGCAAGGTCTGTGCTTTAGTCACCGCCTTAGTCACTAGCCTTCAAGAAAACGAGCGCGGGGAGGGGAGGCTCGCTTTGCTTGCACAAAAGGAACAAAGCTTTTGCGTCAAACTGCTATGATACCTGTGAAGTATTTTGATGGAGATGTACCACAGTGCACTCTCCTTCTCACGAGCTCCATGATGATATCCTCGAAGTAGAAAACCAAGCTCCTAAGGCCGCACACATTACTCTGCATAACAAATTGGAGAATACATAGAAAACAAATCTATCTATCTATCTATCTATCTATCTATCTATCTATCTATCTATCTATATATATATATATATCTATCTATCTATCTATCTATCTATGGATCTATCTATCTATCTATCTATCTATCTATCTATCTATCTATCTATCTATCTATCTATCTATCTATCTATCTATCTATCTATCTATCTATCTATCTATCTATCTATCTATCTATCTAAGGATCTATCTATCTATCTATCTATCTATCTATCTATCTATCTATCTATCTATCTATCTATCTATCTATCTATCTATCTATCTATCCATCTAACTCTACATTAATCTATCTATCTATCTATGTATCTATCGATCTATCTATCTAGCTATCTTTATATTTATCTATCTCTCTATCTATCTATCTATCTATCTATCTATCTATCTATCTATCTATCTATCTATCTATCTATCTATCTATCTATCTATCTATCTATCTATCTATCTATCTATCTGTCTATCTATCTATCTATCTATCTATCTATCTATCTATCTATCTATCTATCTATCTATCTATCTATTTATCTATCTATCTATCTATCTATCTTTCTATCTATCTGTCTATCTATATATCTATCTATCTATCTATCTATCTATCCATCTATTTATCTATCTATCTATCTATCTATCTATCTATCTATCTATCTGTCTGTCTATCTATCTATCTATGTATCTATCTATCTATCTATCTATCTATCTATCTATCTATCTATCTATCTATCTATCTATCTATCTATATATCTATCTATCTACCTATCTAATATCTATGTATGTTTGTATGTGTGTATGTATGTATGTATGTATGTATGTATCTTCTGCCCTATACACTGATAAAAGTAAGTCTAAAGATAAAGGCAAGAACAAGAAAGGAGAGGATGAAGGCACTACCTCCCAAGCCAACTATGCAGGGAGAGGTAGATCATCAAGAGGAAGGGGTAGAGGAGGTAAGCAAGGTAGGGGGAGATCCTATAACTCGTCACCATGCAACATTTGTGGTTTATCAAATCATACTACAAATGAGTGTTTCAGGAATTACAAGAATCAGAGAGGAAGAGGATATCAAAGAGGTGGATACTCACAATCAAGAGGTAGATTCAACCATCATCAAAGATACAACAACAACTACAATAACAACTACAACAACAACAACTATAATGGCAACTACCAAGAGGATTCAAATCCAGAAAGGATTACAACAACTATACAGAAGAGCAAGATGAGACTCTTCTGATTATGAACATGACTTCAAAACTAGGTACAAATGATGACCATCTCTTCTACATTGACTCAGGATGCTCAAATCATGTGGCTGGCAATGTAGCTCTACTCTCTGACCTTGAAGAACCAAGAGGTAAGCATCAAGTACAAACAAGCGATGACACCAAGCACTCAGTAGTTAAAGTTGGAAATGTTAAGACTTGTGATGGAAATAAAACATGATTCTCTGTAGGCAATCGTGATTTTCATGTCAAAAACACGTTTCTCAGAAAACACGATTCTGTGGTTGTGCTCAAAATCACGATTCTCATAAATCACGATTTCTGAGACAAAATCATGATTCTCTAAGACACGATTCTCTAAAAACACGATTCTCTAAAAAACACGATTTTCATCCAAGGTACAAAATCGTGATTTTCGAAACACGATTCTGTGAACCACGATTCTGTGAAAACACGATTCTCTGCTCAAAATCGCGATTTTCACCAACCACAATTTTCAGCAAAAACACGATTTTGTGAAAGGGCGATTCTGTGAAAACACGATTCTCTACTCAAAATTGCGATTCTCAAAAACACGATTCTCAAAAACACGATTCGTACATAGGGAGCACGAAGATAGACTTCTTAGGTCTTATAAATGCGGTTGAACTTAGAGTCTACCACTCACCAAGACACTATATGTTTTATTAAAGAACCTATACAACGAAGTTTCTAGTGGCCATTTGGCCTCTCACATGGACACTAACGGTAACACTTATAGGAAGGAGGCCTCTTGAGATAAGGGAGCCACATAATCTACATGTACAAAACCTTAAGAAGAAGTGATTGCGGATAGAAAGTGTCCTCCATGAGTGTATTCGACTCTTCCACCATGAGTATGTTGATGCCCTAAGGGCAGATGGTGGGAGGATCCATCCAAATTTGAGAAACCAGTGCCCGATAGAGGTAGGGATAGTAGTGGATGAAAATATGAAGTTAGATGCATTCCATAAATTTGACCCATGGTTCAAACTCACCTTGAAGACAAGGGAAATCTGAGGTCTCTAGTTGGGAGAAAAACATACGTGAAGGGCCAAAAACAAAAAAAGGCAAAAACGGCCACTAGAAACTTCGTTAGTGTCCATGTGAGAGGCCAAATGGCCACTAGAAACTTCGTTGTATAGGTTCTTCTTGGCATTGAAGTTTGACTAAAAAAAGGGAAAGGGAAAGAAAGTTGATCTCTCCATTGAAGAGGCTATTGAGGATATGAAGCTGACACCTTGGAGAGCATTCCAAGGCATAAAGGATGACACATTGATATTCTAAACCTTGATAAGTAGAGTTTTGTCATTGATCAATTTTACTTGCTCTTTCAATAACTTATCATGTTGCTTTAAACCTCAAAATGCAGTCACAAGGTTTATATGAGGATTCAAGAGGTGATGAGGAGGAGGCTTGGGTGCTTCACATGGAGTGAAGTTGAGGCAGCGTACCCAACCACCTCCTCATACAAAGCATTGTCAGAATACTTTATATTGTTCCGCGATTGGATGAGTTACTCCTACTCAATGGAATTTAATATGATTGAGTTTGTCGAGTAACTGGTGCTATTCAATGTAGGGCATCGCATAATAGGAATAGACATGCTAGAATTCAATGCCTAGCATTGAATAGTAGAGAATTGCTATGTGCAACAACAACATTTAGTCAAACTTCAATGCCAAGCATCAAATTCCACAAGGATTCTGATCCTGGGCATTGTATTGTAGCACAAACTTGACTCTAGGTATAGCTTCTCACCACTAGTCGATGCCAAGCATTGACTTAAAGCAAGCTATATGGAAGTTTGA
>CM035422.1:154650006-154712506 GCA_020310875.1 Ceratopteris richardii
CCCCTTACGTCATTCGCCAATAAGGGAGGACACGGAGATCCAATTTGAACGTAATAATCAAGATATTGCTGAACTGAGCCGACATGAGAGGGCACTACTGGTGTCCTAGCTTACCGCAGAATTTGAAGATCAGATCATCACGATCATGAAGGAAGCTCAGATTGAGAGCAAGAATTTGGAACAACTATTGAAGCCATTCAACGTACCATATGGACTCCTCAAAGAGCAAACACGGCAATATATAAAGACAACGACACATAAGGAGCCTGACAACAACCTCCAATTTAGTAATAATACTTTCAATTATACCCAAGAAGAATTCAAAAAGGCTGATCCTATCTAGAGGTGCAAAATTTTGGAAAAGAACCCTAAACTATGGGTACAATGGGAAGCATCACCTTATGCACTTCAAGTGAATCCCTCTTTTTGTCGAGTACCCCAGAGATGCTCCTGGTCACAATTTTGTGAAGGACAGCGCCAGGGTAGCATAAATAATCAATGGCTTAATTATCCACTACTACCAAGTCCACCCCATAATTACCTTCCAACAAAAGAATACATGGTAAAAACCATGGAATTTTGGATTGCGAGATATTCAACTGTTCTAGATTTAGCAGTCAAAATGACGAATAAGATTTTCAGCATGCTTCTTACAGTTATTAAAGTCTTCCAACAAGCAAAATATACATTTTTGAACTTCATCAGCATTACACAAGGATCCAAAGCGCTCATTTTTTACCTTTCCACTATCCCAAGCCGATTAACACTTATGGACTACTATTCACAACTTATGTTTTTGCCAAGCACGTATATGTAGACTTTCGAAGAAGCATTTTTCACTCGCTTCTTTGATATGGATTTGGAAATTTTTGTTAAAATGCCTTCAAATCTTAATGCAAGACTGGTGGCATATGAAACAAGCTTTTTTGCGGATCACTAACAAGCACCAGAGGATGGAGTGAAGTCAAGCCAGTGGAAAGAATTTATGATATGTCACGCCAATTTTCTTAATTAAGGAGAGCAAACTGCCATACAAACGTATTCACGTTGCCACAAAAAGCCTCTCAAGGATGACAGAGTTCAGGAGGAGGGACGTGTGGAAGGGGAATCAAGCAAGAAAAGAAGAAGAAGAAAATCAAATACCAAAACTGGTGAGTAAAGAATGAAGATCATAAAGCAAAAGAACCACCCTGTGTCCAAAGCCCCACAGGGGCACGCATCAGGCAACAATGCCAAACACCCAGGTCCTGAGGAATGGAATTAAAGAACAATCAGAACTAGGACATTTCATGGGAAGGACAGACAAGGGCCAGGAAGTATCCATGAAGAAGTGCAAGACAATACTTGGCAGGTAATAATCCTCCCGCTGATAGCGTGCGATAACAAGAAATGAACAGGCTCAAAGCAATACAACAGGTCAGATGTGTGAAGACAAAGACATATGAGAAGACCAAAAGCTAGAAAGAGGAGAGGCTGAAAAGTTTAAGAGGGTGACTAAGAATACCACATTCTTACTCACTGATGGCATGTGTGGCAGCCCGATTGAAGGCAGCAACGCAGATTTGTGATGTACGAAATACCAAGGGGAAAACAGAAGCAAAGGACATACTTCGGACAAAATAACAAGTTCTCTGACAGTCCTTATTGCTTCTTCGACCACGGGGTGCATGTATTCAGAAGCCCTAAACTAGCTACAAATGAGAAGCAAAAGCCTATCAAGGGATGACAAAGACAAAGAGGGGGAGAGTGTTTTAGAGTAAAGAGGCACGAGAGAGGAGCCCCAAAATTTCCAAATTAATGGGCATATTTTTTCTTCTTCAAAAGCCTTAGGAAATTCCCTCAAGTCTTGTAAATGCACTAGAGGAGTCCTCTAGATGCATAATCCCAACTCATTGTAATATATCCCTTGTAAATTAATAGGAAATTCACCTTTTAGTTAATAAAGTGATGGTCTCTTGTGTGAAAGGACCATTTTCAGGGCACATGTATATAAGCCACTTGGTGACTCTTTGTAGAGACTTTTTGCTATTGTTAAGAAGGAGAGCTCCTGATTTTCGAAATTGTTTCTTTCTTGCAGAATTTCATCTTCTCTTTGATCTTCTATGTGTGTATAATGCTTGGAATGTGTGTGTAGGACTGTTGTCTACCCCTCCCCACTGTTTTTGAGCTACTGTAGTGTGTGTGTGAGCTAGTAGAAGTTGTGAAGTGAGTGTGGGTGTTTCCCACCATTCGCTGTTTTGGTCATAACTTGAAGCACGGTTGTTAGAATTGAGTTACCTTCAATAGATGTGTCTCCTCGAGAGCTTAGAAATGAACCCGCTATTTTCCATATTTGGATTTTGTTGCTAGGAGAAATACTCGATTTAGTGAAAATTGATGTTGGTATTGCGACAGATACTTTTAGTACTTGAGTGAGTTAGAGAGATGGATTAGTCTTTTCTCATGCATGTAAGCTGAACCACTTCATTTCCCATCACGTGAGCACATGATCTCATACACTTGGTTAGGTCTATTCATCGGATTGACAAATAAGCGTGTGTCAATCCCCCACTATACGCACTTGTATGGCAAATGAGATTTAGTCTCTTTGGCACAAGTCCTTAAGTCTTTTTGACTTAAGTACACACTTTCATTTCACTTGTTGGCACTTTAAACATTCACAAACATATTTTTCAATATCCCACTTCATACATGGCCTGAAGTAAGAACATTTTGTTTTACCATAGGTCCTTGAGTAAACTAGATCCGCAGAAAAATGTGCATTATGATTCATGCAATATTTTAAATTTTAATGTAGATTTAGAAGATATCATAATTGATTGTTATAATACAAAGACCCATCGTGCAAGTGAAATTTGTCTTGATATATTGATGTCGTCTTTGTATTCAAAAAATTTAAAGTAGGTGCATAAAAATATTCTTGTTTTAGTTCTTCTTGCATTTGATTGAGAAGATTATAATTTTTTAAAGAAAGGAGATTACATAAAGGTCTCCGACTCAATAGATCAGGTACCATATTTTCCTTACTAGCCAAATACTTATTGTAAACATCAAACTTGCTTAGTAATTCAATCCATCACTTTTTCTTATATTAATTGTGGGATTGTGAAAATGTATGTTAGACTTGGATGGTGTATTTTCAATTCAAGCTTAACCCCTAATAGTAGATGTTTCCAATGCTTATGGAATGTACAACAACAAGCATTTCTAGATCATGTGTAGGATAACTAAGTTCATGTTTTCTTAATTTTTTGGACTCATTTGCAACCATGCTACCATCCTCTAAAAGAACACATCCTATTTGACTACCACTTGCATCACATGCAACCACAAAAGGCTTTCCCATTTTAGGTATTTTCAAAACATAATTTTCAATGGCTCTTTGTTTCAATGGTTCAAATGACTTTTGACAGGCATCACTCCATAGAAATCCTACATTCCTTCGAATCAACTCTATGAGGGGATTATCTATCTTAGAGAAATCCTTAATATGTTCTCTTTCATATTGTGCCAATCCTAGAAAACTTCTAACATCCCTTACACTTTTAGGAATTGGCCAGTTAGCTATTGTCTTCACTTTATCATCTACTATATGAAATCCCTCTTTAGATATGACTCTTCCTAGATACACAAATATTTCCTCAGCAAAGAAACACTTACTTTTTTTCCCATACAATTTGTGTTCTCTAAGAGTTTCCAAAGTCTTCTTCAGATGTGTAGCATGCTCAAGATCATCTTTAGAGTAAACAGATATATCATCAAGAAATACTAAGATGAATTCTTCTAGGTAATCATGAAAGACATTGTTCACCAAACACATAAATGTGGCAGGTGCATTTGTTAATCCAAAAGGTAAAACCATAAACTCATAGTGGCCATAACATGTTTGAAAATGAGTCTTGGGTAAATGTTATTTTTTTATTCTAATTTGGTTATATTCGAATCTTAAGTCAATCTTAATGAGTACAATCACTCCAATTAACTAACCTAACAGGTCCTCTATGTGAGGGATTGGGTAATTATTTTTAATTTCTCTTTTATAGAACCTCCTATAGTAAATGCATAATCTATAAGAGTCATCTTTCTTCTTCTAAAATAAAATAAGTGTACCCCAAGGTTAAACACAAGGTCTTATCAATACTTTCTTTAAAACATCATCTAATTGAATCTTAGGCTCCTTTAATTCATCTATGTTAAATCTATAGGGTGCACTTGAATATGGTTCACTCCCAAGATATAGGTCAATGGCATGGTCAATCTACCTAGGTGGAGGTATGCCAGACAAGTCTTTTGGAAATATATCTGCATATTGCATCAAAAGATTTTCCACATAATTTGGAAGAATCTCATCATTATCTTCCTCATGCACATTGTTCACATACACAAAAAATGTTTTACAACCATCGTGTATACCTCTAATTACCTACATAGTAGAAACAATAATAGGTTTAGAATTATATGCATCACCTCGAATGTGGATAGATTCCTTGTGTAGACTTAAAATGAGTGTTCTTTGTTTGCAATAAATTTTTGTAGAATTTCTAACTAACCAGTCCATGCCTATGAATGCACCACTTTGTTTTATCTCAATCACATGAAAAATTCTAGAAACCACCTATCTAAAAAATTAAATGCATGGTTTTCAACGTATAGTTTTGTATAGTGTAGTTGTCCATTGTCCATCCCTATAGGTCGTTTTATATGCATATTTAGGTGTATCCCTAAATTTTGTTACAATTTAAAAGAGAGAAAACAATATGTACTACTTGAATCGATCAGAAATATGATTTTATGCATTGAAATTATAGCCATAAGTGTATTTTTAAAAGCATTTGGAAAAGAACTAGCCACCATGAAACATAAAGTAGAGTTAGGGCTTTTAACTCCATCATCTGCTTTCTTAATTATAGTACCTTCCTCCATGATGTTTATCACCTTAGATTATGCACGTTGAAAGATTGCATTCTTTGGGCACTCATATGTCTAATGAGCTTTCTCCTTGCAACGAAAATAGAGACCAAGTCTTCTTGCTTACTCAATAGAATCATGGTCTTGTTTTCAATAGAATCATGGTCATGGGTTGACACCTCCTTTGATTTTCCACTTGAGCACAATTCTTAACTTGCTTATTAGAAGATGGAGTCTTCTTTGAAATTTTCATGTCATTTCAACATGTCTCTATAGTCTATGTCCCGTTGCAATGAGTCTAGTTGTATTTTCCTTTTGCAAATTGAACTTCCCCATCTTCTCAAAATTCTTGTCCATCACAACAACATCCAAAAAATGGACACATTTATGTCCTTTGATTTGATAGAAAAGTTCCTCATGAATCCCCTTCAATAAACTTGCTCTTGAGAACATCATCAGTAACCTCCAATGCATATTTGTGAAGATGTCGGAAGTTCTCTTTGTACTCATTAACAAACAAGATGTGCTTATCACTCTCATGTTATCAAAAATTGTAGAACTCCATCTTCTTCTCCATATGGTATTGTGGAGAGCAAGAGCATTTTTTTTGCTTGCTCTCTAAATTCCTTGCATAGAACTAGACAAGAACGCATCCGAGTCTACATATAGGACTTGCACCATAGCTTTGCAATGCAACGAACATGCCCGATCATAACTTTTGCATTGGACTCCTCAATAAATTATAGAAGATAAAAGAAATCCTCTAGCTCTTCAATCCATGCCTCTAGATCTTAACTGTTGTTCTTGTCACCATCAAAATCATTCAATTTCACCTTCTTCAAGACTTAGTTAAGGGCAAACTTACCTGCCTCCATATCTCATAATTGCATTTTTTACTTCATCTCGGAATACTAGATGTTCTCACACCTTCATCCACTTCATCATTCTGCTCCAAGAACAAATTTGTCGCACATTGAGGTTGCTTTCAAGGTTGTTCTTTGTCTAATTCTCCAAGAAGCTTCTGAATAGGGTCCTCTTACTCACAAGCCTTTTGTGCCATACCTTCCATTGTTCTCGAGGATCGATTCTACTTAGATACACTTGTAAGATTCCCTCTCATGTTAGAAGGCTCTAACATGATGCTTGAATAATTGATTGTTAAAATACAAAGAGCCATTCTTCAAATGAAATTTGTCTTGATACATTCATCCTGTGTTTATATGCAAAAAATTTAAAATAGATGCATAAAAAGAGCCTTCTTTCAGTTCTTCTTGCATTTGAGTGATAAATTCAGAATTTATTACAAAAAGGAGATTACATAAAGGTCTTTGAATCAATACATTAGCAAACTTATTTGGTTATGTGAAAATGTACTTTTGAATCTGGTGATTTGTTCTGAATTCAAACTTAACCTCTAATAGTAGATGTCTCCAATGCTTAAGTGTATTTACAATAGAAAGGATTTCTAGATAATTGAAATGATAAATGAATTCATGTTCTCTTAATTTTCTGGACTCATATGCAGTCATCCTACCATCCTAGGAAAGAACACATCCTATTTGACTACCACTTCCATCACAAAGTAGCTACCAAAGGCCTTCGCATTTCTTGTATTTTTAAAATACAGTTTTCAATGAGTTTTTTTCAATGAATTAATTGATTTCTGATAGGTATCACTCTACACAAATCCTACATTCTTTCTAGTCATATATGTGACTGGACTAACCACCTTAGAGAAATCCTTAATATGTGCTCTTTCATATTAGGACAATCCTGGATAATGTCTTGCATCTCTTATAGTTTTAGGAATTGGGAAATCAACTATTGTCTTCACTTTATCCTTGTATATATGAATTACCTCTTTAGATATGACTCTTTCTGGATACACAAGTTTATCCTTAGCAAAGAAACACTTACTCTTTCTTCCATACAAATTGTGTTCTCTAAGAATTTGCAGAGTCTTCTTTAGATGTACAACATGATCACGATCGTCTTTAGATTATACAAATATATCATCAAGAAATAATAAGATGATTTCATCTAGGTAATCATTAAAAAAAATCATGAATTACGTAAATGTGATAGGAGCATTTTAAAATCCAAAAGATAAAACGGTAAACTTGTAGTGGCCATAAGGTGTTCGAAAAGCTATCTTGGGTATATATCTATTTTGATTCGAATTTGTTGATATCTAGATCTTAATTCAATGTTAGTGAATATAATCACTCCACATAATGGACCTAATAATTCCTATATGTGAGGGAGTGGGTACTTATTTTTAATTATTCTTATTCATCCCCCTATATTAAATGCATTATATATAAGAGTTATTTTTCGTCGTTTGAAATGAAATAGGTGCATCCCAAGATGAAACAATCCAATTTGTAGATTTTTGTGCTTCATCAAATGAAACAGGCTCATTCTCATCACAAAGACTATAGGTATCCATAGCATAGGAATCTGATACAAAACAAGCACTTGCACATTGAGTGATGAAAGTTGTTTTGTATGAATGTGAGTGCACAAGCTTGATCATCGAATGTGATTCACCTTCTCTTTTGCAAACATGCTTTTTCCATGCATTTCAAAGTATGCACATATTAATGGCCTTCCATAGGCACCTTTCTTAATATCCTATGCACATGAAATATGTTCTTGAAGTTGATCATTCTCATGTAAGATGATTTTATCTTTGAAGTAGAAAGCAAGTACTCCTTGGCCTATCGAGGGCGATGTGTAGGTTCTGAGGTGGTGTGTCATAGAAATATTTATCTGTACTCATCTTTTGAACAAACCCAGTGAAGGGTTCATTAATAGCCAAATGGTTATTTCATTATTAAGAAAAAACTTTGTCGCTATCCTTCCAAGTATTCCTTGGATGAGAAGCGTTCGAAGTAGAGAGTCTCCACTTAAAATGTAAGTTCTACTGTGGGAGAATATCGATAATGTTCCCAAGAAATGGATCTCACTAGAAGGACTTTGTCCTTAGCTTTTTAGCAAAATAAGATGTTCAAGATTGGTATAGTTTGATGAATATATATTGATGCTATGAGATAGATGCATCGATGGATCAATTGATTCAACTTTATAATCATATTGGTGCTATGGAATGCCTTGTTAATATTTCGAAGTCACATGAGAATGATGGATCGAGAATGTTGATGAGGAATTGTCCTGAGAACGTTCATTGTTTTTTACAACATAGATGGCTCTACCATTACGTGAAAATGCCTTAACATGGTATGTCAAAGGGCATCTCATTGGTCGTATCTGTTAAAAGTTGTGGGGATTCATAGAGATATATATGTGGCATCGATCATTATTTGATATGTTTGGTTAATGTTGCTCACGAACTAGTCACGGACTTATACGATTGAAATGCTAATAACCATGTGGTTGTACATCGACTAGCGATATCACTTGAGAAATTCTCAACCAATCATCCACTACACAAAGTCAGTCAAAAGGCAAGTGATTTACGGAGAACAAATGATTTTAGCACTCAACTTTTTTTGATAAATTTAGAGCAACACACAAAAAGGAAGGAGCTCTTTTCACAAAAGTCTAGTAGTGACCAGGGTGTTTCTGAAAGGGTTTTTTTACTGGGGGCACAGTTTTTGGAGGAAAACATTAAACTTAGAGTTTTTTATGTTATAAAAGGAGGCCATCAAGACCTTATGAAAAGGGGAGGATTGGGAAGATCGGGATATTTTGACGCTAAGGCGGAATAGATTAGTAGAGAACTCAAAGAAACATCAAGGAGAAATGCTAAAGTAGAGAGCAGATATCCGGAGTTGATAGAAAATTCAAGGATAGATCGAGGGTTGGAGAGGAAGACAGAAGAATTTGGAAATTAACACTCTATGCAACTTGAACGCTGAATTTATTATGCATGTTGTTCAGAACGTCTTCATGTGTTTTAAGATGTGAAACTCTTGATGTCTTACGTACATGCGTGCTGTTTGTTTTTTTTTTTTACATTTTCTTCATAGAGGTTGCCTCAAAGATGGTAACTGTTTACTTAACAAATAACAATCCATCGTATTTGATTCCAAAATTCTAACGCAATGGAGAACAACGTTCAAATCCTTTAAATTGCTATATTGGATTTTTTATAATGTGTTCATATGGAGAATATGTCTGGACAACAAGCCTTTTGTTGGAGTTAGACGTCTGTGGAAGCACGCGAGCAGCACAAGGAAGAAGAAGAAGAAGCTTCGAGCACAACACACAATATTGAATGTATTACTAGAGAATGAACAAAGATAAGTATTCCATTAGGGTAATAGGCATATATACAAGCCGGGGTAAAAAACCCTTCTGAAGAGGGAAAAAAGTGCCCTAGTGGTCCTAGTGTGTTCACACACATCACTACCTAAATATATCAACAAATCCCCCATGGGAGTGATGTGGTGAACAACAAGCTGGCACTCATGTATAAGGAAGTGCCAAGCTATGTGGAATCAATCCACGAAAGGAAGTAAGCCCAAAGCTTTGTGGAAAGCTTCAAACATCTCCCTAGGCAGAGCCTTCGTGAAAAGGCGTGCAATGTTCTCCTGCATGGGCTCATATGCCAAGCTGATCTCCACTGCAGAGAACCTCTCCCTGACATAATCATAATGCACCTCAATGTGCAAAGTGCGAGCATGGAACACAGGGTTCCTCACAACTCCCAACGCGCTCTAACTATCAGTGAAGATGGTGGTGGCAGAAGATTCAGCAACACCCAAATCAGCCATAAGGCATCTAAGCCACACACACTCAACAGTAGCTATGAAAGTTGCCCTATACTCAGCCTCACAACTCGAAGTGGCCACAGTAGGCTGCTTCTTGCTCAACCACATCCTATTTCATGAGGATAAAGAGAAAAAGCTTTTCCATGTTTTCTTATCATTTCACGAAACAATTCACGTTTACTAGGTAGTAAAAAAGAATCTTCATTTCCTATTTTTATCAATTTAATAGTTTCATGAGTAAATGTATGTCCTATTTTTGAAATATCACGTAAGATGGGATCATTAGCTACTTGTTTTATTTTCTGGTCACTTCCTTCAGGTAAAGCTTGAGCTATAGGTTTCACTTTTTTATCTACTGTTTTATACTTTGTATTAATTTTAGCTTCATGAAAATCAGAAACAAATTTTAAAATTAAATCATATTCATCTAATGAGTTTAAAAGAATAACTTGTAATAATTTTTCATCATGTAAGGTTTCATTAATTTCTTCAAATAAAGAAGAAGAAAAGAAAGTTTCAATTATATTTTCAATATTTTCATTTATAGACATATATCCTTTATCTTTAAAATATTTTTCATGTTTTTTCATTATTTTCTTAGGAATATCTTTACTATTTAAAATTTGTAATTTTGAAGATATAAAATAAAGAGAAAAATTTTATATTTTATGTTCACATTTTTGCGAGATTTCAAACCAGTTACCACTATTGTCCCGCTCAACAATGATCTCTAATAAAAATTCTGATCAAAGTATGTTCCAGAATCACTAAGAGGTAGATGACTCTTGTGCATCTTCTCTTGTGAACGGATAGGTGATTTCCTAATTTGTTCTCTATTTCTAATATGGTTTGGATTAACAGTCATTATTTGTAAGGATTGTAAATCATCTTTTGATCTAAATCTAACATATGCAGAACCGTCTTCCATTATTTTTGTTTCCATTTGAGTTTCACAGATAAAGGGTTGTCCTAAGATGATTTCATAAGAACAATTGTCTTGTATGAAAAAGTGAAATGTTTCATTTATTCCACCGATTGAAATTGGAATGTCTGCACATGCTCATAGAAGGGCACTACATCCGTTGTCTGCTGTTCTCATAATCCACCCATGCTGTTTATCTATATGCCATCTAAATTTATCATATAATTCTTTTGATATAACGTTAATTTCTGAACGTGAATCTAGTAAAGCTAAAGTTGTACAAGAATTTTTCCTATCTCCTAAATTTACTTTGATCTCAGGTGTCCCCCTTGCCCAAAAACTCTTTATGTAATTGCTTTCAAATTTCTCCTGTATATTATCTTGAAGAATTGGTCCTAAAATTTTTTTTTATTAACGTATCCTTCACTTTCTTCCTTATCATCAGAATCAGAAGAAAGGGAATCTTTAGAAATATGAGTTACATCTACATTGTCATGCATTTCAGTATCAGTATTTAATGGAAATCTTTTTCTTTTAATCATTTTAATAAAGTTAGCTTTGAATTCTAATTTAGCTATAGTAAATAATTGTTCAAGTGACATAGTCACTTGACTTTTTAAAAGAATATCATACAATATTTCTTCTGTGTCATTTTTTTGTTCTAGTTCTAAAGTTAATATAGCTTTTGGAATTCTTTTGGGTTTCTTTGTTTTTCCCTCATTTTTATCTATTTCTTCATTAATCTTTAAATCTAATTCACTAGGCTTTGATTCTAAAGGTTTGTTTGATGTCTCAAGTTGTTTGCCCTCCCTTATATCTCTTCTTTTCTGCTCATTTGAATCTAAATTTGTATTTTCATTAAATTGTATATTTTTAGGTTCTTTTCTTAATTGTTTTCTAGTTACTCATTGATTACTTTCATCTAAATCTTGAGTTTCATCTCTTTTTCTCTTTTCTTCCACAATTGCTATATGTGAGAAAATAGGGAAATTATCTATAGGTGAGTTCCATGCTGTTTTGTTCATTATATCATCTCCATCTTTTATTAATGTTTCTATTGAATAATTTTTGGTTTCATTTCATGTTTCATCATCTAGATCACTTTCATCACATTCTAATCTAACCCTAGATGAGCTTCTTTGTGCTTCAGATATATTTTCATATAGTTTTTGCATTCCACCTTTTCCCCAATTTACAGCTAGTGGGAGGTGGGTGCGGTAATCACATAGTTTTTCATCAATATCAATTACTAGTTCTCTTTCTTTTGCCTCTTTTAAAGACTCATAGGCATAAGACATATGTTCAGTAGAGTCGCACCAAACACATCGTCGGGTGGGTGTGCCTCTTCGTTCATTGTTCTAGGCTACTGGTTGATTCACTAAAGGTGCTATAGGTATAGGATTTATTTGTGGGACGTGAGTAAACTGAGGACCTAAAATTGTTCTATCTTGACTAGTTAAGGAATGAAGTGTGTTTTGAAGTGTTGCCACTTCCTTAGTTATATTCGTATGCATCTGCATCATATTATCTATTTTATTAAATAATATCTCAAACTGTACCTCACTAGGAATTTTAGATGTTGATGCTTGTTCAGTTGTACTAGAGTTTATATTAATTTTAGGATTTTGAGTAGTTGGTACTGTTGGAAAACTTAAATTCATATCATATAGTAATGATTTCCTCTGTTTCATTTGTGCTACTACTTCTACTACTTGTTTTAGAACCGCCCAGTCCTCCGTTAAACCATATCTTTTCCCAGGTTCCTCTCGTCTTCTTTCTACTTCAATTCTAATGTAAATAGGTAATTAGGAAACAAAGAACTATATTTGGTGTAAGTGCAGTCCTATCTTGCTCAGGCTATTGTGAAAATCTCTTCATAAATTCACCATGTAGTTGTGTCTAATAGGCCTCTTTTCTAGTGAAATAATTCATTTTGAACTTTTTGAATTTCATTGTGGGGATAATGCTTAGAATGAATAATTAGGTAATTTTATGCATGTAGAAGAAATTTTGGGTTGACAAGTTTCATATTCTCTCTCTAGACCTTATTCGCATCATGTTTTCTAGGGGAATTTTGAAGGTGAAGATGAAAGAATTAAGGAAAACTCTGTATGAGGGAAAGGTAGAGCAAGTATCAGAGAATAAAAGTGCCAGTGTGAAAGTTTTGTGAATCATGTTTTAAGTATCTCGTTCAGGGTCCTACATTTAGTTCATTGTAAGAAAATGCCTTGATTTTACTCTCTCTCTAGAATTTTGAAACTTGCAGGGCTCAAAAGTGGCATTTAGAGGTGGATTTGGATCTCGAACATCTCTAACACTATTGTTCAGATCAAAAAATTGAATAAAAGTGTCTCTCACAAGCTCAAGCTAATTCCTCACTGTTTTTGAGTTATAAGGCTTTGAAAAGTGCTGGTTTTTCCAACACTTAAAAAAAAAAAAACGAGGGCCTATCTAATTCTATTCGAATCCGTGGTTCTCATGCTCACGTGTCACCATGTCAAATTATGGATATTTTCGGATATGTCTTCTTTTGGTGTTTTTCTCCTATTTTTGACAGGTATGCTAAAGAAAGGAAGAGCACTACGTTCGCATGGCTTTTTGCGAAAGTTTTGGAGAAACTCAACTTTTTCTAAATTTGGCGGATCGCACACTTCTTTGGGGGCACGGCTGCGATCAAACTGGAGGATAAGGAGACTTGCGCATCAACACGGAGGACACACAGAAATCTGAGAATTACTTTGTGATTGAGAGTGTGATTGAGAGTGAGAGTGAGAGTGAGAGTGTGATTGAGAGTGCGAGTGCGAATGCGATTGTGATAGCTCGAGGGTGGTCGGGAGGTAGAGGCTTCGTCAAGAAGCTATTGTCCAAAGCTATTGTAACCATTGATTCGCATCTATAATAGTAGAATCCTTCCTTCTCTGCGTCATATTTGTTTCTACTCTTCCGCATCAGATTTTCTTTACCTTGTGCAATCTCTGCGTTCTTCTCTCCACTGATATTTTTGAGTGATCGAAAGATTGTGATTGAGGAAACGCTACAAGTGGTATCAGAGCAGAATCAATCCGAGGGAACGATGGAAGGTCTAACACAAAAGATTTGTGAACAAGAGGAGCTTATTCAGAAGCTTCTTGGTGAATTGCGCAAAGAACGAGGGGGAAAGCAACCAGAAGGAGCAACAAATTTGTTTGTGGAGCTGAACGATGAAGTAGATGAAGGTGCGGGAACATCTAGCGTACCTCGTGAAAAAGAGAAACGCAATTATGAAGATATGGAACCAGGTGAGTTTGCCCTTAACCAAGTCTTCAAGAAGGCAAAGTTGAATGATTTTGATGGCGAGAAGAAGAGTGGCGAAGATCTTGAGGCATGGATTGAAGAACTAGAGGATTTCTTTGATCTTCCACAATTTAGTGAAGAGTCCAAGGCAAAAGGTGGGATCCTGCACCTGCGTGGGATCGCAAAGCTATGGTGGAAGTCATATATGCAGACTCGAACGCGTTCTGGTCCAGTTCTATGGAAGGAATTTAGAGAACAAGCTAAAAAACGCTATTGTTCTCCACACTACCATATGGAGAAGAAGATGGAGTTCTACAACTTCCGACAACACGAAAGTGATAAGCATAGCTTATCTGTTGATGAGTACAAAGAGAAGTTCCTACGTCTTCATAAATATGCATTAGAGGTTAGTGGTAATGCTCTAAAGAGTAAATTTATTGAAGGGCTTCGTGAGGAGCTGTGCTATCAAGTCAAGGGATCTGGATGCATTGATTTTCTTGATGCTGTTGCGATGGCTGAGAACTTTGAGAAGATGGAGAAGTTCAATTTGCAGAAGGCAAATAGAAGCAGATTCATTGCAACGGGACATAGGCCACAAAGACCTGTTGCAATGAACATGAACAATTCAAAGAAAACTCCATCTTCTAATAACCAAGGTAAGAACCCTACTCAGGTGGAAAATCAAAGGAGGCGTCAACCAATCGAGTGGCAACAAGACCCTAATTTTATTGAGAGGGCAAAAAGACTTGGTCTGTGTTTTCGTTGCAGGGAGCAAGGGCATCGGACATATGAGTGCCCGAACAAGGCAGTCTTTCGACCCGCACAATCAAAAGCGATAAACATCATCGAGGACGGTACAATTATTGAGGAAGCAGATGATGGCGGTAAGTGCCCTGAATCTACTTTACGTTGCATGGTGGTTAGTTCTTTCCCAAAGGCTTCTGTAATCACGATTTCGGGTATGATTTCTGCGCATAAAACCAGATTTTTGATCGATTCAGGTAGTACCCATTATTTCCTATCTTTCAAATTGGTACAGAATCTAGGGATAGCCCTAAATATGCAGATAACCAAACCTATAGAGATGGCCAATGGACGATTACACTACACAAAAGGATATGTTGAAAACCTTGAATTTACTCTTTCTAATAGGCGCTTTTCTGGAAGTTTCCATGTAATTGAGATGAAACAGAGTGATGTAATCATAGGCATGGATTGGTTAGTTAAAAATTCTGCGACAATTAATTGTGAACAAAGAACAATCACTTTAAAGCTAGATGATGAATCTATTCATATTCTAGGTGATGTCTTTAATCCTAAACCTACTCTTATTTCTGCTATGCAGATAATTAGAGGTATACGTGATGGTTGTAAAACATTTGTAGTGTATGTGAACAATCTGCATGAGGAAGGTAATGAGGAAGATATTCCAGATTACGTAGGAAATCTCTTGAAAGAATATGCCGATGTATTTCCAGAAGACTTGCCTGGTATACCCCACCTAGGCAGATTGACCATGCCATTGACCTATATCCAGGGAGTGAACCATATTCTAGGGTACCCTATAGATTTAACATTGATGAATTAAAGGAGCTTAAGATTCAATTAGATGATCTTTTGAAGAAAGGCTTAATAAGACCGAGTGTCTCACCTTGGGGTGCACCTACTTTATTTCAGAAGAAGAAAGAGGGATCTTATAGATTATGTATTGACTATAGGGGGTTGAATAAAAGAACAATTAAGAATAAGTATCCACTCCCTCACATAGATGACTTATTAGGTCAATTAAGTGGAGCGACTGTATTCACAAAGATTGACTTAAGATCTGGATATCACCAAATTAGGATCAAATCAGAGGATATTCCTAAGACGGCTTTTCAAACAGGATATGGTCACTATGAGTTTACGGTTCTACCCTTTGGATTAACAAACGCTCCTACCACATTTATTCACGATTACCTAGATGAATTCATCTTAGTATTCCTTGATGATATATTTGTATACTCTAAAGATGATTCTGAGCATGCAGTACATCTCAAGAAGACTTTGCAAACTCTTAGAGAACACAAATTGTATGGGAAAAAGAGTAAGTGTTTCTTTGCTAAGGATAAACTTGTGTATCTAGGAAGAGTAATATCAAAAGAAGGAATCCTTATAGATGAAGATAAAGTAAAAACAGTAGTTGATTGGCCGATTCCTAAGACTGTAAGGGATGTTAGAAGTTTTCTTGGGTTGGCACAATATGAAAGAGCTCATATTAAGGATTTCTCTAAGATAGCTACTCCACTCACCGAATTAACTAAAAAGAATGTAGGATTTGTGTGGAGTGATGCCTGTCAAAAATCATTTGAAACATTGAAACAAAAAGTCGTTGAGAATTGTGTTTTGAAAATACCAGAAATGGGAAAGCCTTTTGTGGTTGCATGTGATGCAAGTGGTAGTCAGATAGGATGTGTTCTTTCACAGGATGGCAGGGTGGTTGCATATGAGTCCAGAAAACTAAGAAAACATGAACTTAACTATCCTACTCATGATTTAGAAATGCTTGCTGTTGTGCATGCACTTAAGCATTGGAGACATCTATTGTTAGGAGTTAATTTTGAACTGAAAACAGATCATCAGAGTCTAAAATACATCTTCACACAACCATTGCTTAACAACAGACAGAAGCGTTGGATTGAATTATTAAGTGAGTATGACTTTGACATTAAGTATCTCGCTGGTAAGGAAAATAAGCCGATGCATGGAGTAGGAGACCTTTGTGTAATATTGTTTCTGTAATAAATTCTGATTTTCTCAATCAAATTCAAGAAGAGATAAAACATGATCCTTTTTATGCACCTATTTTGAGTTCTTTGAATGCAAACAGGGGATCGATGTAAGAGGAAAAATTTCATTTGCAGAATGGAACATTGTAATGTAACAATCGTCTATGCTTATCGTCTGAATCTCCATTAAAAGTAAAAATATTGCATGATTTTCATGATGCACCATTTTCTGCACATCTAGGTTATTCAAGGACTTATGTTAAAACAAAGTATTCTTACTTTTGGCCATGTATGAAGCGGGATATTAAAAAATATGTAAGTGAATGTTTGAAGTGCCAGCAGGTCAAATATGAGTTTAAGAGGATGCCAGGAATGCTTCAACCTTTGGATGTTCCAAATCAAAAGTGGGAGTCTATTTCTATGGAATTTATCACTAAGCTACCTATGACCAGAAGTAAGCATGATACCATATTTGTTGTAGTCGATCGGCTTACCAAGATGGCACACTTCTTTCCTATGAGAAAGATTGATACTGCATTGAATGTTGCAAGAATCTTTGTAAAGGAAGTATTTCGATTGCATGGAATGCCTAAAAGCATAATTTCTGATAGAGATTCTAGATTTACGTCAAACTTCTGGAAAGCGACATTTGAATCCATTGGAACTCAACTTCGTATGAGTACAGCTTTCCATCCTCAAACTGATGGGAAAACCGAGAGCGTTAACAGGGTAGTTGAGGATATGTTGCGTATGTATATGAATGAAAAGCAGGATAATTGGAGTGAATATTTACCCTTGGTTGAGTTTGCATACAATAGTGCATGGCATGCATCTATAAAAATGACTCCGTTTGAAGCTATGTATGGTTATAACTGTTTGACTCCACCTTCATTTTTGGGTTTTCCAAATAGAGTAGAGGTATCCAAAGAAATGCTTGATAAGATGGATGAAGAACTTGGAAAAATTAAGAAACATATAAGAGAAGCTCAGAAAAGACAAAAGAAGTTCTATGATTTAAAGAGAAGACCACTTGAATTCCAAGTTGATGATATGGTATTTCTTAAAGTTAATCCTCACCGATCTAACTTATTGCTAGGGAAGGATCATAGACTTTCTCCTCGATATGCAGGTCCTTTTAAAGTTTTGAAAAAGATTGGATCTCTTGCTTATTTGCTGGAATTACCTAAAATATCTAAATGTGCATCCTGTATTTCATGTCAGCTTACTTAAAAGATATGTGTCTAATGTTGCTCATGTTTTGCAGGACAATTATAAGCTGAAAGATGATGGCTCTTTTGAGCTTCAACCAGAAATAATATTAGATAGGAAGGAAAGATTTCTTAGAAATAGATCTATAGTAGAAATTTTGGTGAAATGGCATTCATACCCAGTTGAAGATTCGAGTTGGGTGAATTTGGATGATTTTCTAACACATTACCCTTCTTTCCAACTCTGAGGACAGAGTTCTTAAAGGGGGGAAGAATTGTAATAGGCCTCTTTTCTAGTGAAATAATTCATTTTGAACTTTCTGAATTTCATTGTGGGGATAATGCTTAGAATGAATAACTAGGTAATTTTATGCATGTAGGAGAAATTTTGCGTTGACAAGTTTCATATTCTCTCTCTAGACCTTATTCGCATCATGTTTTCTAGGGAAATTTTGAAGGTGAAGATGAAAGAATTAAGGAAAACTCTGTATGAGCGAAAAGTAGAGCAAGTATCAGAGAATAAAAGTGCCAGTGTGAAAGTTTTGTGAATCATGTTTTAAGTACCTCGTTCAGGGTCCTACATTTAGTTCATTGTAAGAAAATGCCTTGATTTTACTCTCTCTCTAGAATTTTGAAACTTGCAGGGCTCAAAAGTGGCATTTGGAGGTGGATTTGGATCTCGGACATCTCTAACACTATTGTGCAGATCAAAAAATTGAATAAAAGTGTCTCTCACAAGCTCAAGCTAATTCCTCACTGTTTTTGAGTTACAGGGCTTTGAAAAGTGCTGGTTTTTCCAACACTTCAAAAAAAAAAAAACGAGGGCTTATCTAATTCTATTCGAATCCGTGGTTCTCATGCTCACGTGTCACCATGTCAAATTATGGATATTTTCGGATATATCTTCTTTTGGTGTTTTTCTCCTATTTTTGACAAGTATGCTGAAGAAAGGAAGAGCACTACGTTCGCATGGCTTTTTGCGAAAGTTTTGGAGGAACTCAACTTTTTCTAAATTTGGCGGATCGCACACTTCTTTGGGGGCACAGCTGCGATCAAACTGGAGGATAAGGAGACCTGCGCATCAACACGGAGGACACACAGAAATCTGAGAATTACTTTGTGATTGAGAGTGTGATTGAGAGTGAGAGTGAGAGTGAGAGTGTGATTGAGAGTGCGAGTGTGAATGCGATTGTGATAGCTCGGGGGTGGTCGGGAGGTAGAGGCTTCGTCAAGAAGCTATTGTCCAAAGCTATTGTCCAAAGCTATTGTAACCATTGATTCGCATCTATAATAGTAGAATCTTTCCTTCTCTGCGTCATATTTGTTTCTACTCTTCCGCATCAGATTTTCTTTACCTTGTGCAATCTCTGCGTTCTTCTCTCCACTGATATTTTTGAGTGATCAAAAGATTGTGATTGGGGATAGATTGTGATTGAGGAAACGCTACATTGTGTAAGGGATATTTGGGACTTAGGAGTGCTAAGCCACTTCATAAATCCTTCCCTACTGTGTTGACTATAATCTTCTAAGTAAAATTCTTTATGCATTTGTTATTTAAATTCTTCCCACTCAAGTGCATTATGAGGTTCTATTACACTAATGGCTGAACCTATTGCAAGTCTTACTAAAAATGTTACCCATTTAGTTACTGGTAAACCATGTAGTTTTGCTAGGTCTTCAAAAGTGTCTAAATAATTAGTTACGTTAACTCTAGTGAATTTCCCTTTTTCTTTTGACATTGCTTCAACTACTTTTTGTCCTTGGGTTTCGGACATCATATTTCTAAATAAATCATCCATTTTATTATGTAGGTTAGAACTAGACTTAAGATTTTTAATATAATCCTTAATTTCTTCTTGAACTTTAGTTTTTTGTCTCTTACCAAGCTAATTAAATTGTTTGGTTCCAGTTTTACTTAAGTTTAAAACCTTTAAACAATTCATAAAAAATAGATAATAATTTTCAAATGAAAATTCTTGTTGAATTTTCAAACTAAAATTGTGCTAATCTAACAATCCTTAATAATTTAATGAAAACTAGATACTAACTTTTCAAATAAATTTCTTTTTGAATTTTTAAACTAAAATTTTACTAATCAAACAATCCTAAATAGATACTAAATTTCAAATGAAAATTCTTTTTGAATTTTAAATCTAGCAATTCCTTATATTTTAAGTTCTCCTAAAATCCTACTTAAATAGTAACAAACAGATGCAAGTTTAGAAAATATACCTGACAGTTGATGCAGATGCTAGAGTGCATGTGATATTTTCAAGTATACATTTGTTGATCAATACATGCCTAATACAAAGAATCTAAGTGCTGTGTGTGCAAACATATTTCTTCAAGTACTTGATGGTAAGGGTGAAGGGATGAGGTTCACTACTTGCCTATTCCCATGGGGGCGCTCAGAGCATAGGCTCAGCCCTCAACATCCAGGGAATTACAAGGTTTGTGAATTTTGCCTCTGCAAGATGACCACCTCAAGCTGCTGCAACCATGTAACCTAAACGAAGCTAATGCATATGCAAGAAAAGGAAAAGTGTTTATACGTGTCCTCTTGTGCCGTTGTTCACATCGGATTCAAATGTGGGAGCGATTCGTGATGAATGGTGGATCAATTTAATCGTCTCGCTAACGGTGCACACAGGGTGACTATGCAGAACAAGTAATTTTTTTCCTAAGATCCGTAGGGCAAAGCATTTCTATATCTTTCCACTGCGTTTAAATAGGATGATAAGATTAATTCCTCACTAACTACTTTATCTTTGTGTATTTAGAGTTTTATAAACATCAACTGGTCTAGGAAATAATAATTCAAATGTAGATGGAGGTAAAGGTGAAATGAAAATAGATCAATGATAGTTTTCCTATACAAAGCTATAAGATAATGTTTATAAAAAAAATATCCTATACAAACTTAACAATAGATTTCAGCTAAGTAAACTCTTTCCACACTTCAAATCTTCAGTTCGTCTTCAACAGGGCTGCATTTCATCTGAAAAAATCACATGAGCTTGTGAATACGACTCCCCACTTTATATAGATGAGAGTAGCCCACCATAGCCCACATTTTTTGTAAGATAATTGATTCATGCAGCCTACATTTACTCCTCTTTAACTCAACAACACTCAACAAGAATTTAGGCGTGGGAATTTTCTCCATTTGATTTTCCAAAAATACACACAACCACTCAATTAAATAATCTCTTGGCCTTAGACTTTAGATTTAAATACAACCTTTCAATTCCTTTTTATTTATTTAATTACTTTAGAATAAATACAAAACTTTAGAATAAATTAATATAAACCCATCTATAAATTTAATTGTTACCATAACCTTCGTGAAAATAATAATAATCAACATATTTTTATTTGAAATATTTTGCTAAGGCTCCATTTATTATATTTACCCTATTTATTAATTCATTTATAGACTAAAACCTACTTAATTAATCTCTTAACCATAGGTTTACCCTTCAACTAACTTCAAACAATGATTATTAACCCCAAGTAACCCATAAACTAATCTACTAACCTTTCGTAACCCTCTAGATTTATTAATTAACCCTTAATTAACCTTGAAATTAAGCTTGAACCCTATAAAACATGATCAACACCTATATTTAACCCTTAAATACCCTTGAATTATCTTTCAAAATGTAGAAAAACCCTTCACTAACCCTTTCTTTTTCATCTATACCCATAATTGTTGGGAAAGATGGATGGATGCTCCAAGAGATTGAGTATGTACTGCCAAAACCTGCTTTGTACCAACCCTCTTTTGCTTTAGACTTGATAAGTGGACCTCCTTAGCTTTCCAATGACACCATAGGATGGCCTATGTACTTTGGAAATAATGTGTGTAATGATTGAACCAAAACAGATAACTTTGAAACTCACAATCTCAAGAAAACCTTCTATTTATGTCTTGACACCTGCTAGATATTTTGCTCAGTATGACTAGCATAGTAGGAATTGAAAAAATTCCTTTTAGGAATATCTAACTAGCTTATCAAGCTAACTATTCCAAGTGTAATGATGTAAAAAGATAACTATGCTAAGAGAAATCAATTTAGCAAGTAAAGCTATATGCCCGATTTTTTAGAACTGTAGGAGACTTTGACTAGTGATCACCTCGATGCGTATTTCTCTAAAATGCTTGAATAGAATCTCTTTAAACTTTGCGATTATATAGAAAACTTTGAGCTGAACCCAACAAGCTTTAGATCATCAAATTTGGTGAAGAATTGATTGAGATATGCACTTCACAAGTTGACAGACTTTTGAGTAGTAAAAGAGAGAACTAAAAAATGAACAATGAGAAGGTATGTATTAATGAACACTTGTATACAACTCCATTGGCATGAATGTCATTGCCTAATGGTGTAGATAGGTGTGGGCTAGAGTGTAGGCCTCACACACACTCAGAATGAGTAATGAGAAGCGCGATAATGATGAGTTCTAACCGCGACTTTTTCATAACCTCTTTTATAAAGAGTGAGTAAAATTTGAGTTCAAATTCAAACTTTGGCTCCCTATCATCAAGCTCCTATATCCTAGGAGATATTCCTTCAATCAAAGAGCTAACTTCTTCAAAGAATCATTTGGGTAGGTGTTTATAAAGATTCCAAGTCAATTTGACTTTTACAAAGGGATAAAGTGGTAATTAACCACTAGCACTAGTTCATATGCTCCTTCACATATGTAGGGTCTTCAAGATATCTTTCAAGCCAAATGTGTAGGCTTGTGATTTACACCAACAACTCCCCCTCAAGCCAAACATTTTGGCTTGGTCTTCATCTTCAACCTTCATGTATGTCCTATAATCGAATCATTGCTTTGAACCTGCAAAGTTTGGTTCCATCCAAAGCTTTAGTCAACAAATCTGCACACTGCATGTTGGTTGATACATAGGCTAGTTGAATGTCTTTGCTTATTAACTTCTCTCTCACATAATGGTGATGTACCTCTATATGTTTGGTCCTAGCATGATAGATAGGATTAGCTGCAAGGTGAAGAGAACTTGTATTATCTCCAAAGATTATTGGAGACCTAGTATATAAACCCAATTTTGTATACAAAAGCTTGATCCATATGGCTTCTTGTGTGGCATTAGCCAGCCCTCTATACTCTGGTTCTGTTGAAGACAATGCAATAGTTGGTTGCTTCTTTGCAGACCAAGATATTTGCTTATCACCTGCAAATGAAATATATCCAGAAGTGCTCCTCCTATCATCCTTGCATCCTGCCCAATCTGCATCTGAATAAATTTTGATATCAATGCCTGAAGTATAAGCGAAATACAAACCATGGTTCTGTGTACCCTTGAGATACTTCAAGATTCTCTTGGCAGCCTCCATGTGAGGTATCCTTGGCTTGTGCATAAATTGACTTAGTACACTAACTCCATATGCAATATCTATCCTTGTTAAGGTAGCATAGTTCAAGTTACCCACCATACTTTGATAACCTGTAATGTCATTGACTTCATCACCTTCATGGGCACTTAGTTTTAGGTTTACCTCCATTGGAGTGCTTGCTACTTTGGCATCCTCCAAGTGAAACTTCTTCAACATATCCTGTATATACTTTTTCTGAGTAATGTATATCCCTGAATTAGTATAGACTAACTCAAGCCCAAGAAAATACTTCTATAGACCAAGATCATTGATCTTGAACTCCATCATCCGGCTCTTGATTTGTCTGATTCCAATGACATCATTACCTATAATTATGATGTCATCAACATAAACACAGAGGAATATTACTTCTCAATTACTTCTCTTGATGAATAGAGAAGTATCTGCCTTGTTCATAACAAAACCTTGGTCTTGGAGGTATGTAGTTAACCTATAATTCCATGCCCTAGGTGCCTACTTCAATCCATATAAAGCCTTTTTTAATTTGCAAACATATGTTACCTTCTTAGGGTCCTCATAGCTAGGAGGTTGTGACATATATAGGTCCTCTGAAATCCATCCATTCAAGAAAGCATTCTTGACATCCAATTGATACATATTCCAATTTTTTAATGCAGCCACACTAACCAACACTCTGATGGTTGGCATCTTGGCCACAGGACAGAATGTCTCTTCATAATCAATGCCTTGGGTTTGTGCAAAACCCTTGGCTACCATTGATGTCTCAACAATCAACCTATTTCTTCTCTTAGCTACCCCATTCTGTTCAAGAGAATACCTTGTGGTTATTTCTCTTTTGATGCCTCTGTCCTACAAGAAGTTTTCAAACTCATTGGAGAAGTACTCTCCTCCTCCATCTGACGTTAACCTCTTCAAATTCTTTCCTGTCTGATTTTCAACAAGTGCAAGATATTTTTTAAAACAATTAAACACTTCATCCTTGTGCTTCATGAAGTACAATACAGTCCATCTGCTATAATCATCAATAACAGATACATAGTACCTTGATCCTGAGACTGAGGGGTCTTTGCTTGGTCCCCATACATCTGTATGGACAAGTTCTAGGTAATCTTCATGCATGTAACCTTTCCTTGAGAAGGGTAACCTATGAGACTTCCCAAATTGACAAGCACCACACTTATAAATCATATGTTTCTTGGATACATTAGGTATTCCAATTACACATTGGTCCCTGCATATTTGCTTCAAGGCTCTTTCTCCTATATGCCCTAATCTTTTGTCCCAAATCTCAAGCTCTGAAAGTGTTTCATCTTTATAACTGTATAGTGCAATGTTCTTTGTGTCTTCTAACTCAAAAGTGAAAAGTCTACCTGAATTTTCTCCTTTAGCAATCCTCTTGAACCCATGCCTTGGATCCTCCACAAATGCTCCATATTGGTTGAATCTAACCTGCAAACCTTTCTCCACAATCTGTCAAACACTCATGAGATTTTTTGTAATGGTTGGTACATAGATTACCCTGCTCAACAGGTTCTGATTTCCATCACAAGTCTTAACATTTCCAACTTTAACTACTGAGTGCTTGGTGTCATCACCTGTTTGGACTTGATGTTTACCTTTTGGTCCCTCAAGATCAGAGAGTAGTGCTACATTGCGAGCCACATGATTTGAGCATCCTCAGTCAATGTAGAATAGGTGGTCGTCATTTGTACCTGATTTTGAAGTCATGTTCATGATCAGAAGAGAGTCATCCTGCTCCTCTGTGTAGTTGTTGTAGTCCTTTCTAGATTTGAATCCTCCTTGGTAATTGCCATTGTAGTTATTGTTGTAATTGTGGTTTTAGTTATTGTTGTAGCCTTGATGGTGGTTGAATCTCCCTCTTGACTAAGAGTATCTACCTCTTTGGTATCCCCTTCCTCTCTGATTCTTGTAATTTTTGGAACACTCATCTGTAGTATGATTTGATAAACCACAAATGTTGCATGGTGAGGAGTTATAGGATCTCCCCCTACCTTGCTTACCTCCTCTGCCCCTTCCTCTTGATGATCTACCTCTCCCTCCATAGTTGGCTTGGGAGGTAGAGACTTCATCTTCGACCTTCGTGCTCTTGCCTTTATCTTTAGACTTCTTCTCAGTGTATAGGGCAGAAGAGTTATTACCTTTGGATGTATCTCCATTCCTGTTGAGCTTTGCTTCATGAGTAAACAATTGTCCCATGAGAGTTGTAAGATCTCGAGTTTGCATGTCCATGTAAAGATCCATGGCAGTGGTGAAGCTTTCCCATTTGCCATCAGCCTTGATCCCATTGATCACTTGCCTTATAATCTACTCTTCTTCAATCTCTTCTCCTATGCTTGCTAACTGATCTGCTATATCTTTATTCTTGGTCACAAATTCTGAAACAGCGTGCTTAGGTTGCTTCCTTAATGTTGTGAATTCAATCCACAACTGATTTTTCCTAGCCCTTGTGTTGGAGGAAAAATAAGATGACAAGGTTTCCCAAGTCTCTTGGGATGTTTAACAATTTCTAATATGTGGCAAAAGAAAATCAGAGATGGAGTTGAGTAAATAAGACCTTTCCAATGCATCCTTAGCACACCATGTGTTCAGCTTTTCATGTTCTTCCTTTGTTGGTAATCCTGTTGTTTTGAATGAGGGCAATTCCTCATCTCCTGAGATGTATCCATAGAGACTCCTTCCTTGTAAGTAGGTCTTCATCCTTAGAGACCATGCTTGATAGTTGTTCCTATCCAATTTATCAATAAATGAAGGAAAACCATCTCCCATTTTACCTTAGTTTGCTCTGATACCACTGTTGGGAAAGATGGATGGATGTTCCAAGAGATTGAGTAGGTACTACCAAAACCTGCTTTGTAGCAGCCCTCTTTTGCTTCAGACTTGATAAGTGGACCTCCTTAGCTTTCCAATGACACCATAGGATGGCCTATGTACTTTGGAAATAATGTGTGTAAGGATTGAACCAAAACAGATAACTTTGAAACTCACAATCTCAAGAAAACCTTTTATTTATGTCTTGATACCTTCTGGATATTTTGCTCAGTATGACCAGCACAGTAGGAATTACAAAAATTCCTTTTCAGAGTATCTAATTAGCTTAACAAGATAACTATTCCAAGTGGAATGATGTAAAAAGATAAACTATGCTAAGAGAAATCAATTTAGCAAGTAAATCTATACCCCCGATTTTTTAGGACTGTAGCAGACTTTGACCAGTGATCACGTCGATGCATATTTCTATGAAATGGCTGAATAGAATCTCGTCAGACTTTGATAGTCTATAGACAACTTTGAGTTGAACCCAGCAAGCTTTAGATCATCGAAGTTGGTAAAGAATTGACCGAGATATTCACTTCACAAGTTGACAGACTTTTGAGTAGTAAAAGAGAGAACTCAGAAATGAACAATGAGAAAGTATGTATTAATGAACACTTGTATACAACTCCATTGGCATGAATGTCATTGCCTAATGGTCTAGATAGGTGTGGGCTAGAGTGTAGGCCTCACAAACACTTAGAATCACTAATGAGAAGCTCGGTAATGATGAGTTCTAACCTTGACTTTTTCATAACCTCTTTTATAAAGAGTGAGTAAAATTTGAATTCAAATTCAAACTTTTGGCTCCCTATGATCAAGCTCCTATATCCTAGGAGATATTCCTTCAATCAAAGAGCTAACTTCTTCCACGAACTAGTTCCTATGCTCCTTCACATATGTAGGGTCTTCAAGATATCTTTCAAGCCAAATGTGTAGGCTTGTGATTTACACCAACAATAATTACATTAGAAAACACATAGAGAATACTTCCCATCTTGATATTAATCATCAAACTTCTTTGACCTGCAAAATTAGAATGAAAAATTAGTCAAAATTACCATAATTTAACCAAACTTATTCCAATCCATTAATCTTTTAATTTTTGTAATATTTTAAGAGTAATAAATTCTTTCCGACACCGCAGCTCCCTCTCTCCACTGCCAACCCCCACATGCTCATGTGTAGCCTCCCCCACCCACCCCACCCACGAACCCCACATCCCTTCCCCATGCTACCTTTTCCCCCACCCGCAGCCTCCCGCAGCCCACCCCACCCCGCGCCTCCCTCATTCCCCCACCCACAGCCTCCCGCAAACCCCCCCCCCCCCCCCACACTCTCCCCTCACCTCCCACACCCCCCACAATCCCCCACGGCTCCGTATTCCTCCCACCTATAGCCTCCCGCAATCGCCCATAGCTCCCTCCATCGCCTCCAGCCAACTCGCAACACGATACACTGATAAATTCAACGCGTTTGAGGCAATAACAAGTCTAGGATGTTCTCAAATGTTATGGGCCACACCTGCACTACACTGATGAATTCAATGAGTTTACCACCTTGGCCAATAGGCCAGGGTGACCTTTTTGAAATTTCATCGTGATGGGGATAGATCATTGCAATTATTGATCTTCAACGAGGAATTCCTAAACCCTCCCCCAACTCCAGCTACACCTCCCACAACCTCCCACCACTCCACCCACACCTCCCACACCCCCCACAGCCTCCCACCACTCCACCCACACCTCCCACATCCCCCATAACCTCCCACCACTCCACACACACCTCCCGCACTACCCACAACCTCCCACCACTCCACCCACACCTCCCACACCCCCCACAACCTCCCACCACTCCACCCACACCCCCCACAACCTCCCACTACTCCACTCGCACCTCCCACAACCTCCGAACACTCCATCCACACCTCCCACACCACCCACAACCTCTCACCACTCCACCCACACCCCCCACAACCTCCCACCACTCCATCCCCTCCCCCCCACAACCTCCCGCCCCTCCACCCACACCTCCCACACACCCCACAACCTCCCACCACTCCACTCACACCTCCCACACCACCCACAACCTCCCACCACTCCACCCACACCTCCCACACCACCCAAAACCTCCCACCACTCCACCCAAACCTCCCACACCACACACCATTACCATCTCCCACCACTCAATATGTAAGGGTCAAAAGCTACTACAAGAATTATGTGAATTATGTGAAGGATGTGCTTCTAAGGGTCAGACCAATATCGCAAGCGACACATAATGAGGGTCTCAGATTTCATGCAAAAGCAATAGTAAAAGTATAAGTGGTAAAAGTGGAAGAAGATAAATGACTATTGTTGCTAACCATTCTTGATGACTGCCTATTTTTGAGGATCTAATTCTAAGTTGGTGGCCAATACCATACTTGATCTACCCCTCCAATTTTGGGGCAATCAATCGGCGCATATTCAGTGAATGTCGGAAATCGGCAAGGCCCTCTTGGCCTATTGGAGCCTATAAAAGCAATGGGCTAGTACTCATTCGGGATATACACAATCAAGTACAGAGCTGACACCGACATCTCTTAGGGTCCTTTCTTTGCACTTTGGGGCTACGAGCCTACTGTAAGAAGTCACTCTGTGGTAGGATACAGAGCGTGGGCTTCCCAATGGAGGGCTAATAACACTATAGTGTAAGGAAAGTGGCTTGGTTTGTCAGTCAGTGTGAGTTAGTGGTATTTTCATGCTCTTTTCCTTAGAGCAAGTCTTCATCCTTTGAACTGATCAGTGCCAGTCTGCATCTAGTTGTGTGCATTGTACGAACTAGATGAATCTCTTGTATTGATGTTGTTTAGTTATGGAGTGGCATGTTAGCCGAGAACATCAACTGTAGAGCATTTCTTTTGCCTATATTGTAACCATCTGTCCTAACTAAGGAGTAGTTTAGTCTTCCACTATTGTCATTTGTCATTAATTTTTCTCTCTGAGTATTTATAATACTATGCAACTATTGCGAACTGCCTGCTCACAGAAACGTTAAAGGGTATACTTCCCTAAGGAGAACCTCCCTTGAGTAGGCAAAGTACTGGAAGTGTATGTGGTATGCTCCTACTAAAAGTAGATACCCCAATACCTCCTCTACAAGGCAGAAAGTAGAGACGTTACCTTGTGTAGTAAAGGGGGATAATGCCACAAGCAAGAGGCCAAATGAACTATTTGAGGGTTCTCTTCATCTCCAAGATTTACTTCTTGAACAAGCATTTCAGAATTGGACTTGCTTGAAAATTCATCCTCATTATATGCAGGAGCGGAGTTTAGTTTGTGGTTTGCAATGTGTTTCTTGGTCCATCCTAAAGCTATATTTGAAAGTGGGAGGTCTTATCTAGATCCAAGGTCAAAATTAGCCTCCTCAGATGCATGCACAACTTTGTCACTTTCTGGTCTTGCAAGCATAAAATCATCCAATTTTTCATGTTTACCTGTCTTCTCCTTACATATCATTGTAGTGGTGCCTATTGGGAGATTTTGAGTACCTGAATCTAGTGGCCCAATTAGAGGTTTCGGTCCTTTGGGAGGTGCCTACAAAAGATAAGCTCGACTAACTTGCTGTAGAGAAGTAATGAGTTCGAGAGAGAGGACTAGCCCGTTTTGGCCACTATTGGCTAAGTGCACAACTTGGGCCTCATGACGTCCACTTGGGCCATCACTTGTTAGGTGCCCAACTTGGGCCTCGTGATGCCCACTTGGGCCACCACCCGCTAGATGTCCAACTTGGCCATTACCAGCTAGGTGCCCAACTTGGGCCTCATGATGCCTACTTGGGCCACCAACTCCTAGGTGCCTAAGTTGGGCCTCATGACGCCTACTTGGGCCACCATGTGCTAGGTTCCCAACTTGGGCTTCCTGGCACCCAACTTGAGTGAGGTGCCTAATTTGGGCGTCATGGTGCCCAATTTTTGCTTCTTCCTCTAGTTTCCTATGATCACATATCTTACTATTTCCATATTGTTCAAGTGAAAAACATCAAATTTTTCCACTTTTTGGCCTCCTTGTGCTACTTCTCCAGAATCCTCATTTATCTCACCTATCTCCACTATGCAGCATTCTGCACTTCCCATCATCCAATGTAATAGTGTATCATCTTCGTGAGGTAAAGAAGGCATTACGTCTCTCCACTATATACCCCGTAGCCTTGCTGATGTCTAATCCTTCTTCCAGATGTATCTATAATTGATTGTTAGTACATGTTGAAATCCATAACTTGTTCTTTCCCCAATCCTGTAGAGCCTTTGCTTGCCTTAGCCAAGCCCTTCTCAAGATTAGAGGGTAGGAGGTCTCCTCTGGCAGGGCAATAAAAACAAAATCGAGAACAAAGTGACAACCCTGCACTATCATAAGTACCTTTTCAACAATGCCGAGTGACACAACCCGATATTGATCTTCTAATGTAACTGTGAAGGATGCCACATTGGTGGGGTTCAATTTTAGTTTCTTTAGGGTGAAATCCGGAATCAAATTGATGCTTGAACCTCCATCTATAATAACACCTGTGAGAGCTTCATCCTTTATAAAAATAGATAACCTTGAGCTCTAATACTCGGTCAAGGGTTTAGGGGGAAGTCAACCATAAAACTGTCTATGCTAGGAGGTGGGCACAAATTGCTCACACTCTTGCTTATGGAGAGGATTTACCCCGGAGCAGCTTGGTGGTGTGGACCGGCCGTTCACATGATGTATTTGAAGATTTTCTTCTACATGAAGATTTCGGGCTACTTCAAAGACATTGGATGGTGGTTAACATAAGAGTTGCATCTTATGCTCAGACTTCAGGTACATATTCTCTTTATGCACACAGGTACTACTTGGAGTTTATGGAGGCAGGAACATCCATATCAGGAGGAGTCCTATTTGGCATATCTAAAGGAGAATCAGTACATGTATGCTTCACACATATTCGGATGAGGTGTTAGAGAAGACATGTTCATATGAGTTTGAGGATTTCTACCACCAAACTTGTTAGCATTCTTTAGTACTTTTTAATTATGTGATCTTTTCACACACCTATCTGACTTAGGGTCTTCCATAGCCTAAGGTTAGATGAGCGTTTGTTGATTATCAGTTTTAGACTGATCCTTCCTCTTTTTGTCACTCATATTCACTCTTCTACAACCTATTAGGTCACACATCTCATATATATTCAGATTTCTATGCATACATTTGAATATGTTTGTTACATTTATACATTCACTCATCCATCTATTTCTGTTCACATAGAGTAGTTGAGAATTTTGCTCCCACATTGTACATTGAACATTGGTATATATGATAGCGTGAGTAAGCCTTGGCTTACATAACACTTTACACATGCTGTCTTATCTCTCTCTATCTTTCTCTCATCATTTGTATGATTAAATATGGTATGTTCATGTTTTGTCAATATTGGAAGATTACTAGATTCTATGTTGTATATGCTGGACCTATGGAACCTTGGACCTGTGGTATTAGTAATGGGCCTACCTAATTTCTAACAAGATGGTGCTTGTGGAAGTCCTAATTCCAACTTGTTTCTTCATCTTAGAACACTTGCATACCATGTAATCATGATCTCCAAAATAAAAGCATAATCCATTATCCTTGTCATGTTTTCTTTCCTTTCGTGTAAGTCATCTCACCTTGATGTTATCCAAACACATGGGTTGTAGTTGAGTTTCTTCCAACATATGTTGTTGTGGAACAGAGGTAAAATTGTATTCTTGATCTCTAATGAAGTTTTCTTCTCTTTCTTCCTCTTGAACAAGATATTATCACACTCAATCACTTGATTCATGAATTCATTAAAAGAGTTTACCTTGGGCATGGCTAGCATGAGGTCCTTGACATCATCATGTAAGTCCCATGAAAATTGGTTGATCAAATAATGCTCATGCCATGTGAGATCACAAACGATTTGTCTGAATTATGACATTAAAAATGGTCTTTTATTAGAACAATAGAGTTTTGTTTTTCTTTTTTCTTAGCTTATTGTATGTGGTAAATAATATTCCAAGGTATTCATCCATTTTCTCAAGAAATTATTTAGAAACTTCTACTTTACTTGAAAAATATAGAAAATCGCGATGGATTCAAACACATATAGCCATAGATAGCATCAAATGGAGTCATTTTTTTAGATGTATTACATGCACTACTATATTTAAGCTCAAGTAAAGGCAAGTATTAACTTCAATATCCTACTTCTCATTTGCATACATACATAATGTATCTTTAATTACGTGGTTAACCCTCTCAGCTTCCTTATTATACTTTCCATAATTTTCACATGAATCTAGAGTCTCTTATAGAAAGTATGTTTTTAAGTATTCCATGCACTCCAAAAAGCTGTTTTGCAAAGGGTTTTTCAACATTTAAAACATTATCAGTCTTTTGCGTAAGAAAGAAATGTGCCATCTTACTACGTCAATCAACTACAGATTTTCATGTTTACATATGATCATAGAGA
Organism: Ceratopteris richardii; assembly: GCA_020310875.1. Taxonomy (NCBI): domain Eukaryota; kingdom Viridiplantae; phylum Streptophyta; class Polypodiopsida; order Polypodiales; family Pteridaceae; genus Ceratopteris; species Ceratopteris richardii. Next base: position 154,682,536 of record CM035422.1, read on the forward strand.
ATTTAGTGATGAAATCCATAAAGATAGACTCCCACCTCTGAGTTGGAGCATCCAAAGATGTAGCATTCCAAGCATTCTCTTATACTCAAATTTCAATTACTAGCTTGTTAAACATTCATATTTTCTAATATCCAAGTTCATATACGACAAAAAGTAAGAATGTATTGCTTTAGCGTAAGTCCTTGAATAAATTGGATGTGTAGATGAAGGTGCATCATGATAAGCATTCAATATTCAACCTCTCAATAGAGATTAACAAGGTATGCATTATCATTTTCTACAATATAAAGATCCCTTCTATAGATGAAATTTGTAATAATACATCCATCTTTTGTTTGCATGCAAAAAAGTCAAGGTAGTTGCATAACAAGAATCATGTTTCAACTCTTCGTGCATTTTATTTAGAAAATTAAAATTTATTACATAAAAGGTTATGAACTAAATTCATAATGGACTTTCTATCGTTACTATCCAAATAGTTACTATTGAAATCATACTCACTTGTTAAGTCAATCCAACACTTTTTCTTGTGAAACAAAACTTCGTAGTTGACTACCACTTGCATCACATGAAACCACAAAAGGTTATACCATTTTTGGTATTTTCAAAACTCAGGTGTCAATGATTTTTTGTTTCAATGATTCAAACAATTTTTAACATGCATCGCTTGAAAAAAATACTCCCTTCCTTTTACTCAAATCTAAGAGTGGACTTGCTATCTAAGAAAAATCCTTAATATATTCTCCCTCATGTGGCACAAATCATAACAAAATCTAGCATGCCTCATAGTTTTGGGAGCTAGGCAATCAGCTATTGTTCTCATTTTTCCTTGTCTATATGACTATTGCTAGATATAGAGGTTTGTCGTTGGCAAAGAAAAATTTACTACTCTTTCAATACAATTTATGTTCTATAAGCCTTTGAAAAGTCTTCTTGAGAAGCACAGCATGCTCACAATCTTTTTTACAATAAACAAATATATCATTGAAAATTACTAACATGAATTCCTATAGATAATCATTAAGATTATTTTTCATTAAGCACATGAATGTGGCATGAGTGTTTGTTAATACAAAAGGTAAAATTGTAAACTCCTTGAAGCCATAATATGTTTGAAATGTAGTTCTAGGTATGTCATCTATATGGCTCTAAATAATTGGTGATATCCATATCTTAACTCAATCCTAGTGAATACAATTAATCCACTGAATTGAACTAGTAATTCATCTATGTGAGAGAGTGGGTACATATATTAAAATATTCTTTTACTCAACACCCTTTAGCCAATGCAAAATCTACAAGAGTCGTCTTTCTTCTTTTCAAATAAAACAAGTGCTCCTCGAGGTGAAGCACTTGGTCTTATTAAGCCTTTCTTTAGAAGATCATCTAATTGAATATTAAGGTCCTCTAATTCATCTATGTTAAATCTAAATGGTGCTCTAGAGTATGGTTCACTCCTAAGAGATAGGTCAATAGCATGCTCAATCTTCCTAGGTCAAGGTATACTGAGAAGGTCTTAAGGAAACACATGTACATGTTCATTCAAAATCACATATGTCAGAAGCTTTTAATCATAATCTTCTTGATGTAGATTATTCACATGGACTACAAATATGTTGCAGCCATCACATTAAGCTCTAATTATATGCATAGCAAAAATGAGAATAAATTTTGGATTATTCACATCACCTAGAATGTGGATAGATTCACCTTCTAACCAACCCATGTCTATAATTTTTTCTTATTGCACTTCAATCACATGAAAAATCCAACGAAAACACCTATCAAGAAAAGTAAATGCATGATTTTCAATGCATCCTTTCGTAAAGTGTAGCCATCCATTGGCCATCCCTAGAAATCTCCATATTTGCTTTTTTTTTAAATATTTCTAAAATTTGTATCAAGTTAAAATATATAAAACCATGCGTACTATCGGAATTGATCAATTATTTTACCAGGTGCATATAAATCATACTGGAAATTGTAATTACAAAAGACCTTGGGAAAAAACTAGTCAACATGCAACATCAATTAGAGTTACCAAACTCACCTTGATGATCTTCTTTGTCAATTGTTCCACCTGCCTCAATGATGTTTATTCTCTTTTCTTGTGCAAGCTAGAAGATTGCCTTGTTCAGGCATTCATATGTTCAATGTCCTTGCTCATCCCAGCAAAAACACAAATTGAGCCTCTTTTCCTAATTAAAAAAATCAAGGTCCTATTTCCAATGGATGGGTTGACACCTCCATTGAGTCTCCACTTGACTAGGATTCCTAACTTGATTATGAAAAGATGAAGTCCTTTTTTATTTATGCACGTTTGTTATAGGAGGTCTCTATGGCTTATGTCTAGTGATGGAGAATGTCATTCTATTGGCCTTCTACATCTTGAAATTCTTTATCTTCTCAAAACTTTTGGTTTTAACAACAACATTAAGAAATTCAACACATCCATGACCCTTCACTTGACAATGAAGCTCCTAAAGAATCCATTCCATAGACTTTCTCATTACATCATCTTCATTAACCTCCATTGCATATTTTTGAAGGCAAATGCTTACTATGTTATATGTTATATTGCACCAATCCTAAAAAAATTCCAACATCCCTTACATTTTCAAGAACTAGCCAATCAATCATTTTTTTCACTTTATCCTAGTCTATATGAATTAACTCTTTAGATATGACTCTTCCTAGGTACAAAAGATTTTCATTAGCAAAGACACATTTATTAATCTTTCAATAAAGTCTCTCGTCTCTAAGAGTTTGAAAAGTCTTCTTGAGATGTACAACATGCTCATGATCATCCTTAGAGTATACAAATATATCATCAGGTAATACTAGGATGAAGTTATGTAGATAATCATGAAAAATATTGTTCATCAAGCACATGAATTTGTCAAGAGTGTTTGTTAATCCAAAAGAGAAATTGTAAACTTGTAATTGGTTATATCATTTATTTTGATACTAATTAATTGATTATATCTAGATGTTAAGTCAATCCTAGTGACTATAGTTGCTCCACTTAATTGACCTAATAATTCATGCATCTAAGGGAGTGGGTACTTATGTTTTTTTTTTTGTTTTATTTAATGGCCAATAGTCAATACATAATCTATAAAAGCCCTCTTTCTTCTTATAAAACAAAATATGTGCTCCCCAATGTGAAACACTTGGTCTTATTAAGCTTTTCTTTAGAAGCTCATCTAATTCAACCTTGAGCTAATATAACTCACCAATGTTAAATCTATATGATGCTCTCAAATATCGATCAATGCCCTAACAGAAGTCAATAGCATGCTCAATATTACTAGGTGGAGGTATACCGACTAGGTCTTCAAGAAATGCATATGCATATTCCTTTAAAAGATTTTCCACATAACTCAGAAGCTTCTCATCATTATCTTCCTGATCTAGACTTTTCACGTAAACTACAAATGTTTTGTAGTTGTCATGTATACCTCTTATTAAATCCATAATGTAAATGAGAATTGGTTTAGAATTATGCGTGTCATGTAGAATGTGGATAGATTCATCATCTAACATTAAAGTGACTATTCTTTGTTCACAATCAATCCTTGAAAAAATTTGAAGTAACCAAGCCGTACTTATAATTGTGTCACATTGTTTCATTCCATTCACATGAAAACTCCCAAAACACACCTAACAAAAATAAATAAATACATGCTCTTCAATGTATCCTTCTATGTAGGGTAGTTGTCCATAAGACATGTCCATAGGTCCGAATATCTACATATTTTGGGGTGAATTAGTACCAATTTGAAGCATAGAAAATAATGCATACTATGTGCATCCATCCGAAATCTGATTTGATGCATAGAAAGCATACCCAAAATCATACTTACATAAGCCCTTGAGAAAAAACTAGTCACCTTGCAATGTAGGGTAGAGTTAGAGCACTTACCTCCATCATTTGCTTTGTGAACTGTTACACCTTCCTCAATGATGTTTATCACCATTGCTTCTACAAGACAAAAGATTTCTTTGTTCAGACATTCATATGTTTTAATGTCGTTACTTTCCGCAACAAACAAACAAGTCGAGTCTTTTTGCATGCTCAATAAAACTAAGGTCTTGTTTCCGATGGAAGGGTTGAAAAGTCCATTGATTTTGGACATAAGCAAGATTTTTACCTTCGTTAATAAAAGATGAAGTAATCTTTTACTTGTCAATGTTTTTTGTTGCAAGTCTCCTTGGCTTATGTCCCCTCACAATGAATCTAGTTGTATTCACCTTCTACATGTGGAAATTCTTCATCTTCTCAAATATCGGCCATAGTAATAGAATGCTGGTAGTAAACACATCCAAATCCCTTTACCTGATAACAAAGCCACAAATCCTTTCAACAAACTTGGTCTTCAAAGGATCTCTGCTAATGACCAATGCATATTTTTGAGGATATATAAGCGTTTCTTTATACTCATCAACATACAAGATACATTTGTCACTACCATGCTAGGGAAAATTATAGAACATCTTCGTTTCCATATGGCAGTGTAGAGAACAATAACATTTATTTGCATGCTCTCTAAATTATCTAAACAGAACTAATCAAAATACATTCCAATCTGCATATAGTGCTTCCACTAGAGCTTTGTGATGCCACACATGTGTAGGATACCAATAATTAGCTTAGAATCCTCAGTGGAGTTTTGAGGATCAATAAAACCCTATACTCCTTTAATCCGTGCCTTCAAGTATTAGGTGCTCCTTTTTTCACCATCAAAATTATTCAATTTTTCTTTTTTGAAGACTTAGTTGAGGTCAAACACACCAACCTTCATATGTTCATGATTTCTTTTATATCTTTCTCTAGTTATGCTAGATGTTCTTGAAGATTAACCCATATCATCATTTAGCTCCATGAAATTTTTGGTGCTACCTTCTAGTTTCTTTTCACCTTGTTCTATACGTAATTTCCCAAGAAGCTCAAAATAAGATGCTTCTAATTATGAGTCTTTTATCTCAAGCCTTCCATAGTTCTCCAACATCCATTGTGCTCTGGTACCACTCGTAGCAGTTATACAATGAAAAACTATTCCCACTCATACACTTCAAAGCACTCAAGAGCAAAAGAAGTGATGAATAAAAATTTCATACGATAAGATAAAACTGCATGCAAGAGAGCATATAAGATGTGATGTAGAGAAGGAGAAGATTTGGTATTATAGATTTGAGTCATATACAATAGCTCTTGCAAAATAGCTTCATGAAAAAGCCTCGACCACTTGACCATCCAACAAGCTATTTGAATCACTCGTTGTTGCCGAGATTTTCTCTCCTCTCTCATTCATGAAGGCCTATGGGAAACACATTGGGTGAAGGTAGCCAGAACTCCCCGAGAATTCCAAGATGCATCAAGGATGTCAAAGGGAGTTCACATGCAAACTTTGGAAGAAATTAAGCAAATCCAAGGTAGCGATCAAACCTGGTCAAATTTTGGAGATTAGGGTACAAATTTCAATGTCTTCAAATCACATGAGAATTCATATACTTATAAAGCCTATCAAAGGTAGTGTATAGCATGAATTTCACATGTAAATGGATTTTCTAGCATATTGATATGCTCGTTTAAACTCATAGAGCATCATTGTTAGGCATCTATAGGGCCCTTTTTAGCACATTGTTTCCTTGAGACGATCACCCTCAGTTGAGTATGTGAGGATCCAAGGTGGACTAGTAAGAGCATAGTTCCTAGATTCAATTTTGAGACTTCCACTCTATGATAGGCTCATAAACCCAATGGTTCCTCTTTCCTTGCTCACCCTTAGTCGAGGGTGTGAGTAAGAGTTGGTTTTATGAGTCTTAGACTTTTTTAAGAAACACATTATGATCCTAGAATGATATAGGGTCAATCAAGTGGAACCTATCCTCTTACGTGTGACATTTGACTAGTAGAATGCTTAGCTTCATGTGTCACAACATTCATGTACATGGATGACATTACAGTATCTTTTAATTCCTGTTTCTTGTCTCTTGCTCTTTGTCTCTTATATGTTTTTACATATCTTCTTCTATGTCTTCCTATGTGTGAGAAGGCTCTGTAGTATTGTGTTTATCTAGTGAGGATGATCCATTGAGATTGAGAGAATAAACTTCTATTCATTCATAAATCATGACTTGCATGCATTCATACCATACATAAGCACCCATGCACATGTTTTAGTTTTGAAAGTGTATAAGAAGCTCCATTCTTGGACCATTCTTCCTTTGAAAATTGATTCATGTGTGAGGTTTTCTTTTTGTTCTCATCATTCATAAATCCAGGAGAACCCATGCATATTAATTACATTTCAAAAGTGTGGGAAGATGGATGGACACTTCAAGATGATGAGTAGGTATTGCCAAATCTTGCTTTGTACCAGCCTGTTTATGCTTCAGAGTTGATAAGTGAACCCTCTTAGCTTTCCAATGACACCATAAAAGTGCCTATGTACTTTGGAAATGATGTTTGAAAAGATTTGATCAAAATCGACTAGTTCAAAATAGAAGATTCCAACAAAAGTTTCTATTTTGAGTCATATACCAGCTGCTTATAATGCTCAGTATAACCAGTACAGTAGGAGTTAGGAAAATTCCTTTTAGGGGTATCTAATTAGCTTAGTAAGCTACTAAATCCAAGTGGAATCACTTGAAATGATCAACTAAGCACAGAGAAATCAATTTAGCAAAATTATCATTACCCTCAACTTTTTAGGGTTGCTGCACGTATTGAGTAGTGCATGCTTTGACACCGATTTCTCTGAATCTGTTGAATAGATTTGCTTCAACCTTTGTCAGCATGTAGACAACTTGAAGTGGTTCCAACAAGCTATAGATCATTGAGTTTTAAGGCAAAATGAGTGAGATATACTCAGTACAAGTTGAGAGTAAAAAGTGACTATAGCAAAGATGTCATAGATGAACAATGTAAGTATAATGTATCAAGGAACAATGTTGTACAATGTTATAGGCTTGATAATCATAGCCTTATGATGAAGATAGGTGTAGGCTACACTGTACGCCTTACACTCATATAGAATGGCAATGAAGAGCTCGAGATATGACCACACTCTCCTGCGACTTTTACAAAGGAGTATATGTAGGAGTTTCCCTCTCATTTGAATTCGAATTCAAATTTTGGCTCCCTCTAAAAAGTGATCCTTCATCCTAGGAGATATTCTCTCAATCAAATACTAACTATTCCATGAGTTTTTCTTGGTAGGTGATTACAAAGATTCTCAAGTCAAAAAATGACTTTTACTAAGAGTAAATAAGTAATCCTGTACTAGCAATTGTTTCCATGTGACTTCATCTGTGTATGAGCTACAAGCCAAATGTGTAGGCTTTTGATTTGCACCAACAACTCCCCTTCAAGCCAAACATTTTGGATTGGTCTTCACTTCTAGTCTTCATGAACATCCTGCAATCCAATCGTTGATTTGAACCTGCAAAGTTTTATACCATATAATGCTTTAGTTAGCAAATATGCACATTGCATATTAGTGGATACATAAGCTAGCTCAATGTCCTTGCTTAATAGCTTCTCTCTCACATAATGATAGTGGACCTCTATATGCTTGGTCCTGGCATGATAAATAGGATTAGCTGCAAGGTGTAGAGAGCTTGTATTATCTCCAAAGATAATTGGAGATGGAGTATGCAAGCCCAATTGTGTATACAACAATTTGATCCATATGGCCTCTTGAGTAGCATTGGCTAGTCCTCTATACTCTACCTCTGTAGAAGATAAAGCAATAGTAGATTGCTTCTTTGAAGACCATGATATTGGTTTATCACCTGCAAATGAAAGGTACCCTGAGGTACTCCTAATATCATCTTTGCATCCTACCCAATCTACATCTCAATAAATTTTAATGCCCAAGTCTGATGTATAGGGGAAATACAAACCATGACGTTGAGTACCCTTAAGGTACTTAAAGATCCTTTTGGCAGCCTCCAAGTGGGATGCCCTAGGCTTGTGCATAAACTAACTTAGCACACTTACTCCATAAGCAATGTCTATCCTTGTCAAGGTAGCATAATTTAAGCTTCCCACTATGCTTTGGTAACTTGTAATGTCATCAAGTACATCACCTTCATGAGCACTTAATTTTAGGTTTACCTCCATTGGAGTACTTGCAACTTTGGCATCCTGCAAATGAAACTTCTTCAACATATCCTATATATACTTCCTCTAAGTAATGTAAATGCCAGAGTTGGTATAGACTAACTCAAGTCCAAGAAAATATTTTAGTGACCCAAGGTCACTAATTTTGAACTCCTTCATCATCTGATTCTTGATCTGTTTGATGCCATTAGCATCATTACCTGTAAGTATGATATCATCAACATATACACATAGGTATATTACCTCTGAATTACTTCTCTTAATGAATAGGGAAGTATCTGCTTTACTCATGACAAAACCTTGGTCCTGAAGATATGTGGTCAACCTATGGCTCCATGCCCTAGGTGCTTGCTTTAATCCATAAACAGCTTTATTCAATTTGCATACATATGTTACCTTGTTTGGATCCTCATAGCCAGGAGGTTGTGACATGTACACCTCCTCTGAAATCCATCCATTCAAAAATGCATTTTTTACATCCAATTGATACGTGTTCCAATTTTTTGATGCAGCCACACTTACCAATACCCTGATGGTTGGCATTTTGGCCACAGGTGAGAAGGTTTCCTCATAGTCAATACCTTGGGTTTGTGAAAAACCTTTAGCCACAAGTCTGGCTTTATACCTACTTATTAACCCATCAGAATTTCTATTTACTTTATAGATCCATCTAGAGCCAATCACCTTCATAGTCTCTTTATTTGGTACTAGTTCCCAAGTGTCATTCTCCTTGAGTGCTTCAATCTCCTCATCCATAGCTTCCTTCCATTTTACCTTGGTTTTAGCTTCTTGATATGATGTTGGTTCTTCAATTGATAAATCTTTGGCAAGATAAATACAGTGATTAGTAACAAGAGAAGTTTCATACCCATATTTGATTGGTTTCTTGCTCTCCCTTTGTGATCTTCTGATTGATTGATTAGAGGATTCAGGTATATCCTCTAATTTCTTCATCTTGAGTTTACCTTTGGACTTCCATGCCTTGAACTCTTCAAGGTTAATGATGTCTTCATCATCTGAATCGGTGTCTTCATTCTGAGTAAACTCCTCCTTAGTGAAGCTTGGAAACTCCTCTTCCAAGTCATAAGGTAGCTTTACCTTCCTACATTCACTATCAAACCAAGAGTCATTTTCATCAAAGACAACATCTCTACTGACCATGAATCCCTTGTTTGATGGATTGTAAAACCTGTAACCTTTTTGATTTAGATCATATCCAATGAAGATGCACTTCTCTACCTTTGGGTCTAGCTTAAGGTAGATGCTTTATGACAAAGGTACAAATTTTCTTCAAGATGAGAGCAAGTGATGCCTAAAATGACACATTACATTCACTTCCACTTCATATTGATGCTTGATTGTTTTCTTTCTTGTTGTCAATGTTGCTTATTCATTTGCATGTATGTTGCCTATTTGTTCATGCATATTGATGTTGCTAGTTTCAACTCTTTCTTTCATTGCTTCATGTCACATTTCCTACTCATTCATCCATATAATAAATTTCATTTTCCATGTTCCTTATGTTTCCTATAAAAGAATTTGATGCTTGGAATTTTTTGTTTTTCAGAAAGACTAGAGTAGCACTTCTCGAGAAATAGCAGGTTTAGTGGGGGGCGAATGTCGTCGATATTTTCTCTCCTCTCTCATTCATGTAGGCCTATAGGAAACACATTCAGTGAAGGTAGCGAGAATTCCCTGAGAAGTCCAAGTTGCATCAAGGATATCAAAGGGAGTTCACATGCAAACTTTGGAACAAATCAAGAAAATCCAGGGTAGCCGTCAAAGCTTGTGAAATTTTTGAGGTTAGGGCAAAAATTTCAATGTCTCCAAACCACATGAAAATTCATATACCTGTAAAGCATATCAAAGGAAGTCTATAACCTCAATTTCACATGTAAATGGATTTTCTAGCACATCGATATGCCATGTGCATTTTATAAAAAAATGTAATTTTTCCACTTAGACCCTAAAAAATATTGTATAGGATTTTTTGTTAACCATATGGATTGACATGTATAAAGATCATATGCGGCTACATATTTGTACAAATTTTCAAGGCTATCAGAGCTTCCTAGACACCTTAATGCCACCTTGCAAACTTCCAAATGTAGTCAAACTTCTATAAGGGAGATTCAAATGGGAGGTTTTTATGCATATTCCTAAAAGAGACCTTTCAACACATAGCCCTAAAAAATTTCATATTCAACAAAGGATATTTAAAGGGTCAAAGAGCACAAAGACAAGTTTTCAAGGTCACTACAATTTCCTAGAATAAGAAAATTGAAGGCTTAAAGGGCTACCATATGGCAAACAATGATTGAACCATGTTGTTTAGTCAAGATGAGCTCACATTCAAGGGTGGATATGCATTAACAAATAAAGCAAGCAGGATCCACAAGTTTTTTTTCATTGGATAAGCCATTTTTGATGGTCAAAGATCAATAATGCAAAGTTCACTAAAAAATAGCAGCTTACCTTATCCAAGTTGATGTTAACACTAGTCGGACAATCGAGATCAGCCCCAGATCCAATGGTGGACAATGAATGTCCCTTACTTTCCCCACTTTGACCTAGATTTCATATAAAGAACCAATCCTAGCCATCCATTTGATAAATCCAATGTTTGTAATCAAAAGCAACTGTTCTTAGGGTTGAGAGTTGATTTCTCAAGACCCAAGGGCCCAAATTCATTCAAAACACTATAAACCCCCCCCCCCCTCCAAACTCATGGAGCATGATTGGTAGGCATCCATAGGGCCCTTGGTAGCACATGGTTTTCTTGAGACTATCACCCTACGTTGAGCATGTGAGAATCCAAGGTGGGCTAGTAAGCGCATAGTTCCTAGAATGAATTTTTAGACTTCCACTTTAGGATAGGATGATAAACCCAATGGTTCCTCTTTCTTTGCTCACCCTGAGTGGAGCGTGTGAGTAAGTTAGAGTTTGTTTTCTGAGTCTTAGACTTCTTTAGAAGCACATTACAATCCAAGAAAGATATAGGGTTAATGAAGTGGAACCTATCCTCTTACGTGTGACACTCGGTTGAGCTGACATGGTGAGAGGGTCGTGCCTTTGACCAATAGAATGCTTAGCTTGACGTGTCACAACATTCATGTACATATATGTCATTATAGTATTATTTAATTCATGTCTCTTGTCTCTTGTCTCTTAGTCCCTTATATGTTTTACATGTCTCTTTCTATCTCTTTCTACGTGTGAGAAGGCTCCGGAGTCTTGTGTTGAACTAATGAGGATAATGCATTGAGATTGAGAGAATAAGCTTCTATTTATTCATAAATCATGACCCACATCATTCATACCATCCATAAACACCCATGCATATGTTTTTAGTTTTCAAAGTGTATAAGAAGCTCCATTCTTGCATAATTCTTCCTTTCAAAATTGATTCATGTGTTTGGTTTTCTTTTGTTCTCTCATCATGCATACATCTGCAATAACCCATGCATATGAATTGAATTTCGAAAGTGCATAAGAAGCTCCATTCTTGGACTATTCCTCCTTTTGAAATTGATTCATGTGTGTGGTTTTCTTTTGTCCTCATCATGCATACATCCATATGTTCCCCCTTGTCATAATCAAATCATGACATCTCCCCTCTCCATACCTAACTTCATCTTCAACTTTATGTTTTGATCATAAAGACCTTCCAATACTTACTAGCTTCATATACTCTGTGTGTGCTACGTCCCGACCCAATCCACCCGGTTTGCGATCACCTCCACATCGCAATCTCATGCTCACTGAGAATCAAAATCATGATGTAAGTCTTTGATTTTTAGCCCCTTCTTGCATGATATAGTGATCTTTTCAACCTGATTTGATTGACCGCTTCCCAGGAAGGGTATGATCCACGAAATTGAGGAAAGTTTGTATCTCATACTATTGCATGTCTGAATCTCCCAAAATCACACATTTTGGTGGTTAGTTACTTTCTTTGGTGGCACATGTCAAAACTATAAGAAAAAGCACAAAAAAACATGTTCGCCAGCATCCACAATATGCATGAGGATAGGTATGCAAAAAAATCATGGACTTAAATAATAATAGGGCGGATCAATTTTTTTGTTGGAAAAATTGACACTTTCCTATGCCCTATAAGTCAAAATTAGTGTATAATTCCAAAGTTCTTATGAGAGGAAAACACTTTTAGGTTTTTGATCTACAAAATAGTGTTAGGGATGCCCTAAACTCAAATCACTCTCCAAATATCAATTTTGATCCCTATTAGTTTATAGTCTAGAGAGAGACTAAAATAAAGGTATTATCTTACAAAAAACAAGTTCGAGAGCAAAAAACCAAGTACTTAAAACATGATTCATAAAACCTTTAAAGAGACACTTTTATTTCCTATGCATGCTCTATCTTCTCTCACATAGCGTTGTATTCTTTCATATTCATGTTCATTTCTTGAGTAGAAAAAATCATGTAGATATGGTTTATAGAGAGTATATGAAAATTGACATCTCTAAAATTAATCTAGATTTAAATTACCTAAGTATTCAATCTAAACATTACCCACACAATGTATAAAAGAGAGTGAAAATAAATTATTTGACTATCGAAAGGATTATTACATGTAAAGGGTTCCTAACTTTATGAGAAATTGCCAAAAGCCTAAGATGGACTCCCTTCTTGCTTGATTTTGATATCCAAGGTTCATGTTTCTAATTGATGACATCATTAATTTGTAACCATCATTTATGAATTAACCCTGGAAATCCTATATAAGTAGGGGTTGTCCACATACATACTCAATCTTGCCAATGCCAGCCTTGGGAGCTCAAAGAGTCATGAACACCAAGTACTTTCAAGCTTTAATTTGTTATAATCCTGTTGTTTCCTCTAGTTGTGTCTATTCTTATATATTGGACATCCTCTCTCATCCTATTGTAATCTCGTAGTACAAGATCCTTTCCAATTATTCCTTGTATTCTAGTTCATCTCCTTGAAAGTAGTTCCTATAATCCAAAGATCTTGGTTCATACCTACAGTCCCGGGTTGTGGGATCTTCTGTATCATCTCTAGTTGAGTTACCTATACCCATAAATCCTCGGTTGTGGAACTTTCTTGTATAAGTTATATATTCTTGTATTATTTCCATACTTGGTTGATCTTGTAATCGAAATTGTAATTCTGATAACGTGTTGACTTTGGAAATGTAATCTTTTAGTAAATCAATGCAAATCTCCTAGATGTATTTCATAATTAGAGAAGAAGCAAGGATCATTCATCCATGCATCATCTCTTCTTTATATTTCCTTGACTACTCTTGATTTTTTTCTCTAATTGAACAAAAGATTGATGGTTTTGAGCTAGTGGCACATGAATGAAATCATATACAAAGGTACATACTCCAATTGCATGTCTACATGTAACTCTACAATATGCTTTCATATAAGAAGGGGCCCGTGTGCAGCCTTAGAACATGTGACAATAGGGTGCCATTAGTGAGTGTGAGGAAGGATTTTCTTTTGATCTCGTAATACTAAAGATTCTAGGGGATATAGCACATAGAATTATATATTCTACTTTTTCATTTTTCTATGTATGGCATCTTGGTTTAATACCTTGTCCTTAGATAACACATGATCTATCACTCATGTCCCATGTTTACTCCTACACCAAAATGGGATTTCTTGCAAGGGAAATATACAAAGGAAATCCCTTCATGGAATTTGGCTTCCATGGATGCAAATTTCGCACTCTCTTACGTAAGAAAAATAGACCTTAAACCATCAGATGCAAAAAAAAATTCACACACATCGATGAGAGACGAAAATATATGAGATACTAACCTAAGCTAACACATGAAGCATAAGGAAGATCAATTTATATCGTATATCCACTGAGCATCTAATTTAGAATGAATGCGAAAATAAACGTTATGAACAAAAAGAGTTCCTTTAAATGTAGTATGAGAAGAACCATTTTATTTCTCCTTTTGATGTATGTCACGGGAATCAATAAAATAAATGTATCGCTACTCCTTATCCCACATGATTCTCATGGTCATGGAAATCTCATCTCCATATGTTGGAACTTCATTCCATGCATAGAAAGATTATACCAATTCATAAAGTGGGATCAAAAGTAAACGACTTCAAGAACGTGTATTAAAAATTTTGATAGATTTGTATAAAGGTAGTTTTTCAATGATAAAAGAAATTCCATCATGAATGCAGTGAAAAAAAAATATTATAAAATTTCAAAGGGCATATATGAGAAAAGTGTAAATCATGCAATAATACAAGTTTTTTCTCATTCTAAGGTATGCAAGATTCTAGAAATTTCTTTTCTGTGACTCAAATGTGTTAAAGAGAGTTTTATAATATGCGTATAGCCTAGTGCTTAATAAAATACATCTAAAAGGAATTTGAAGAGCTTTCAAGTGGACCCTTCAAACATTTTTTTCAAGATAAGGAGTGCCTAGAAGCTATTCGAGTCTCCATGTATGTTGCTCTTTGCTCGAGTCCTTGACTTTGAATTCCTTCATTTTATTCAAATTATCATGTTTCAACCTTTTCAATCGTTTGAAAACTACTAGAAACAAAGGAGGTTTTACGTTTTGTGTAAGCAGATACTACTCATGTCCTATATTTTCATAGTTGGAAAGATAGAGCTGCTAGCTTCGTTTATAGTATTTGAAACGAAAACACTTCAGAATACGAAATTGAAGTTAAATACAAACTTAAGATTCTATAACACATCATTATTTACTAGGAAGGCTTGCAAAAAGCCTTTCTTTGTAGCTTAAACAATTTTTTTTCACTTGGACTTCCTAATTCTCTTAAATATAAGCGGACATACTTTCCCAGACGAGGAAAATAATACCTGCGTATAAGCGATCCATAGTTGGATGTATTCTCAACAGGAGGAAAATAATGCCTACCTCAAACTCTAGCTCGATGTCTTACTTATTTGGAGAAAAAAAATAGATACTTTAGAGAGTATAAACATTGTTGGTCGCATGTGCACATGCATATGCACAGATTGTTTGAGAGAGAGAGAGAAGCGATGGACAAGAATCGACAAAGAAGTAGTGTTGTAGAAAACGAGAGAGAGATGAAGACTTTGAACATGATACTGATGGTGATGCAGAGACATAGTGATGCAGGCAGAAATTCGGAAGGAAAGAGTGCAAGAGGCACAAAGAGAGAGAGAGAGAGAGAGAGAGAGAGAGAGACAGAAAGATATGATGGTAGATCCTAGAGGAATAATGCAAAGGGAGGAGGATTCTTTGGTGTTGCTGCACTAGTCAAAGACGTAGAGTAGCGGCTTCAATAGTGCTTTGAGAGGAAGAGACCAAGCCAGTAAGGGAGAGGAAGATACATAATTGGCAAAAGAACATGATCATCCGCATCCTCATAAGCTAGTCCCTTAAATGTAGGGAACTTGATATTCAACTTAGAGAGTAAATGAGAAAGATCCTCCATTGGCACTGGTGCTTCTTCCGAAGTATCTGAGGAAAAATCTAATGTCCTCCTCAGCTTCTCTTTTGAAAGTGGGGTTGAAGCGAAATCAATGGAAAAATTAAAGGATAGAGGGGTACTAGCCGAAGGTAGAGCTAACTTCTTGAGGCTCCAATGTTTAGGTAGTTGCCCCATGATGTGGAGTTAGCCAAGAGTGGTTGGTGGCCTCGCCCCATATTATGGCAAAGTAATGGTCGGTGGCCTCGCCCCATGATCAGGAGTTTGCCAAAAGTGGTTGGTGGCCTCGTCCTTGATTTGCTAGAAGTGGTGGTCACCTAGATTTGAGAAGCCTCAAATTCGATGGTCGCCCATGTGCATGTAGAAGGTGGGTCATCACCCCAAGGGCATGTAGAAGGTGGGTGGTCACCTTCGGTGGAGAGCCATTCGTCTTGTTATGCTACAGACGAGGATTGTAGAACTTAAGAGGATGCAATGTTGGTATTCTTCCCTTCAACATTGGAAGGCCTTGCAGACAAATGGTATAGTCAATATGTAGACGGCCACTTTACTATGTGGGAGGCACTGATAACCATGTTCTCGTAGACATTCCGACCAAGCAGCTCCTAAGAAAGAGCTCTGGATCAAGTAGAGAACCTAAAACTGAGATTAGGTGAGTCCTTTCACGAACTTCACACTAGAACAAAAGCACTTGTTTCACGTCTGACACATGCTCCAAGTGATTTCCTTGTTAAAAAATGGATTGAGAACGCTATACCCAAGTCATCTCAGTAGAAGCTTCGTGAATCTCTTAGATTGGATGCAACACTTGATGATTTTTGTCGCAGCCACATTGCAAATTCAAGAAGATAGGCTACATTTTGAAGGGAAGGCCCAACCAAATTATGCATCAGACTTAGATCCTATCGAGCAGTTGAGAAAGGAGTTGGAAGCCTTAAGAATGCAGCAAAGTCACCAAGAAGAGAAGGTCATGCGACCACCCACGACCCACAATGTTGATGATGTAGCTCAACTTTGTCGTGAGTTAGAAGATTTGAGGACAACATAGGACATATGAAGGAACGTTTGGTGTATAGTATGTAGCAACTGTGAACATTTTAATGTTACTTGTCCTAACAAGGTCAGTTGTCAATTCTTTGGCAAAGATGGTCATGAAGCTAGAGACTGCTACTACCTTAAGGGAGCACAACAATGAGATAACCATCAAGCTTGGGATTCATATTATGCTAGTACTTCAAATGCAGCTAATAGAGAAGAGACCCATCCAACTCCGCCTAGATATAATAGGCCACTAATGTGTTATCACAATGGTGAGTATGGCCATATGTAGAACAAGTGTTCCATACCAGAAGGTGCACCTCCTTGTCAGCATTGTCTAGATGCTAAGGATCAGTATACCAGAGATTGCCCAAGGAGGTGCCGTGCTCTCATTCACATGATTGTAGACTCCCTGCAAGTAGAAGGTATGACCACTCAGTCTTATGTTGTTTTGTCTTCTTCAATGCCAATGATGACTAGAGCCAGGCAAGCGGTAGCAACCTGCAGGGAGGAACAATAAGGACTCAAAGATAGAGATGAGGAAAACAAGGAAGGATGCAAGGACCAAGCAGACATTGAGGAGCTTATGAGAGGGTGACTACTTCGCTAAAGGATAAACCAACAAGTTCTAACCAAGACACGCAAGAGGTGAACATTGAGGAAATCTTGAGAGGTATTCATCATAAGATTAGTTTGTACCAACTCATAAAGATGGATTCAAAAGTAAGAAGTGATTTTTTGAATATTATACACTCTGCATAAGGCATAACTCACACAATCATAAAAAACTCCGCTCGTTCGGTCGCTGTCCAAAGGCATAGGAAAAAATATCGTGTTTCATGCTACATGCTACCGACGGGAATCGATCCCATCTGGCTCGGATGTGAGGCAATTGACATAGCCATGTGCCCGGTTTCGTTTGCTTATGAAGAGGGTAATAAGAAGAGCTAGTAATGCTATGACACTAAAGATTTTTGGAGTATTTTGGACATTGACTCCAACAATCTCCCCTTCAATGTCAAAATGGTACAAACTGAACTAGATCTTTTAAACTTCATAAAATGCAAACTATGACAAGCTTAAAGCTTGTATTCCTGAAATTGGCCTTCAAACCTTTCCTTCAAAAGTCTTCTTCAAAACTAGATTTCACTTTCTATCAAACTTCAAGATCCTAAACTTGCTAAATATGAACAATAATACCTGAGAAAATATGCAAACTAGATATCCAATATTGTACTCATCAAGCAATCATTTGCTTGACAACAAATGTAGCAAGTATTGACTCTGAGCCTGCTATCTCCTATCTTCTTAAACCTCAAAACATACACTAGCATCCACATATTTGCATTTACCTTACGAAAAATGTTTCTGAACGTACTTCTCTTGTGTCATGTAGATACACTAAAAACAATAAAGAACGGAATCCTAGAACCTGTGACTGACAACTCGCAATTTAGTGTATTATGTACACTTCTTGTTCATCTTTGACTATACTTCAACTCAACTCATCTCAAATCAACTTATCTGAAATCAACTCATGCGTCATCAAAATTTCATATCTTTGACTATACTTCAACTCAACTCATCTCAAATCAACTTATCTGAAATCAACTCATAATTAATCATGTCTTCATCTTTGTTCTAACGGTAAATCCTTCATAACATTTTCCTTCAAAATGTGGTATAAACATGTATGTGCGCACGTCTCAAACATACCTCTCTGAAATATCAAGCTTCTCTTCAATAGAACTCTAAACCTTCTCTTCAACAGGAACACCTAATAGGAACTTTCTCCAAACATTCTTTTTCTTCATTCTTTTTTCAAAGCTGGAACATAAAGAGGAACTGACAAAGGAAATATCAGAATACCTGAAATAGGAATACCTATAATTCTTATAGGTATGACTCTACATTCTTTCACATATGGATGATAATAAGTCTTCATGTTTCATGACCCCCTGGATGATTTAACACTAGTATCCAGATTTCTTCAAAGTATATCAGACTTTATGAAATCTGGAACGTCTTCCTTCTTTCAATAAATCTGATCTTCAGTGATCAATACCTGTATCTAAAAAAAATCTCTGAAGCCTTTTTATTAGCATTGTACACATGCCAATAGCTTTCCCTATCATTCATCAAACTTTCTAAATTATAGAATAAGGTTATCTGATCTATCATAAAAACTTTGCTGAAAGCATTTTAGGATTCATAACCTTTTGCAACATAACAATTATCTTCTTCTAATTCTTTGCAACACAAATATGATAGAATCTGAATTTTTGACTCACTTCTTCCATGCTAAGAACTTTTCAAACAAAGGATAGATAGTTGACTCATACATACTCAAGATCTTACAAGATCCATCTAGATCTATCAAGATCTCTCCAACAAAATACCTATGTAGAATCTGCTCTCATCAAACCTTCATGAGTGAATGTTTGATTTGTTACTTGAATGTCTCTAAGTGTCCATGCTTCTTACAAAGTTGTAAAACTTTTCTTCAAACAAATCCTTCCCAAGAATCTGCAACTCCTACTTGAAACATAAGTGGACAAACGTCTCACCTTGAGAACTCCAAAAGCTGCAAGATGATACTTAAGATCTTCATATTCTACCCGGGTGAAATGTGATAGTACTTGCTTGATTTTCTTTTGACTAACTCCACTTCTCAATCAAGTGATAGGATCTGAATTGGAACACCTTTTTGAATACAAGCATGTATCCAAAAATCAAGACAAACATAGAAAGTAGATTCTTCAGCTGACTGGTATATCAAAAAATCTGGATTTTTTGAAGTTTTCAAAAAAATTATTGAATATGAGGTAACTTTTCCAAACAAAAAAAAAACCTCAACCCAAGCCTTCAACATCCGCTCCAAAAAACTCTTTTACCTCAAGAGTTAGATAAAGAAGAAGTATACTTCTCTACAACTTGTCATATACCAAGTAGCTCTGTATTGACACTCCAAGAATTCTTTGAGGGAACATATAGCTGCCTGCTCAAAATCTTCAACTTATACATAACTCATATACATATGAGTCACAAGATATATCCACTACTTTTCTTTCTCGCAATGCAATTCTTTTTCAAAACCTACTAAAACATGAACAAGTATCATGCAAAACAAGAAACTGCTTCTTCTTTAGACTATTAGGAAAAGTATATGGAAAAGTATATGAAACGTCTCACCTTGAGAACTCCAAAAGCTGCAAGATGATACTTAAGATCTTCATATTCTACCCGGGTGAAATGTGATAGTACTTGCTTGATTTTCTTTTGACTAACTCCACTTCTCAATCAAGTGATAGGATCTGAATTGGAACACCTTTTTGAATACAAGCATGTATCCAAAAATCAAGACAAACATAGAAAGTAGATTCTTCAGTTGACTGGTATATCAAAAAATCTGAATTTTTTTAAGTTTTCAAAAAAATTATTGAATATGAGGTAACTTTTCCAAACAAAAAAAAAACCTCAACCCAAGCCTTCAACATCCGCTCCAAAAAACTCTTTTACCTCAAGAGTTAGATAAAGAAGTATACTTCTCTACAACTTGTCATATACCAAGTAGCTCTGTATTGACACTCCAAGAATTCTTTGAGGGAACATATAGCTGCCTGCTCAAAATCTTCAACTTATACATAACTCATATACATATGAGTCACAAGATATATCCACTACTTTTCTTTCTCGCAATGCAATTCTTTTTCAAAACCTACTAAAACATGAACAAGTATCATGCAAAACAAGAAACTGCTTCTTCTTTAGACTATTAGGAAAAGTATATGGAAAATATAAGAGAAAAGGAAGTCTTACTTTCCGCTTGGAAATATTGGACTTTCTTCTTCTGCATCTTTCTTCCACCTAATGATGTCAACATCTTCAAACTTCTCTTCCATACGTTTTGGTCTCTTCATCTTGAAGTACCAAACACTCTTGACTTCTTCAAATGAACTTTTTCTCTTCCTCTAATGCTAAGAGTAAGAGACAAAACAAACATGGTATACAAATGGAAGTGAACATAGAATCATGTTTTATCATCTCCTCATATCCTTGAATCAAAATTCTGCTTCCAATGACTACTAAATTCATCAACCTTTTGTCTGAATGATGAATTATCTTTCTATAGTAACCTCTCTAGATCAAATTTTGTACCTCGATATTCAAACAACTTACAACAAAAAATTAGCTGAACACCAAACTCATCCAATGTCCAAATTTTTCTTTTTAGATGAGCTTTTTTTCCATGAAAGAGAACTCTCAAAAATCTCTAGATACCTGTTTTGATCCAGCTAATGCTCTTGTATAAAAGCACTTCTTCAATCCTTCAAATCTCTTCATAACTGCTCTTCTAAGATATGACCTGCAAATGATAATCTGATAGTAGAAACTGATACCTGTGATTTGATGTTGATGTGATTCCTTCATCTTCTCCAAACCATTGTTTTTCCTTGAATTTGGAGTAGCCTTATCTTCATCAAGTCTTGGTCTTCAAACAATACTTTTGTACGTACTTTACAGAAGTATTCGACTGCTAACAGATCATCAACTTCATACTCCACACTGATCAATAAACATGTGATTGAATTGTCTAAATCTGAAATCTTTACTCATCTAGATTAAGTGTGTATGTCAAATGTCAAATGTTAGAAGTTTCTCATAAATCATATGTTGTAAACTTGGAAGTCTAGGAAACCTCAGAATCTGAGAGCCTAAATGAATTCTGATATCAAAACCCTAAAGCTCTGATACCAAATGTTGGAAATTAGGTAGGCCCATTACTAATACCATAGGTCCAGGGATCCATAGGTCCAACATATACAACAGAGAATTTAGTAATCTTCCAATATTGACAAAACATGAACATACCACATTTAATCATACAAATGATGAGACAAAGATAGAGAGAGATTAGACAACATGTGTAAAGTGTTACGTAAGCCAAGCCTTACTCACACTATCATATATACCAATGTTCAATGTACAATGTGGGAATGAAACTCTCAACCACTCTATGTGAACAGAAATAGATGGATGAATGAATGTACAAATGTAACAAACATATTCAGATGTATGGACAAAAATCTCAATATATATGAGATGTGTGAACTAATAGGTTGTAGAAGAGTGAATACGAATGATAGAAAGAGGAAAGATTAGTCTAAAATTGATAATCAACAAACCCTCATCTAACCTTAGGCTATGGAAGACCCGAAGTTAGATACGTGTGTGAAAAGATCACATACTTAAAAAGTATCAAAGAATGCTAGCAACAATGCTAACAAGGTTGCTGTTTGAAATCCTCAAACTTATATGAACATATCTTCTCTAACACCTCATCCAAAAATGTGTGAAGCATACATGTACTGATTCTCCTTTAGATATGCCGAATAGGAGTCCTCCTGATTTAGATGTTACTACCTCCATAAACTCCAAGTAGTACATGTGTGCATAAAGAGAATATGTACCTGCATTCTTAACATAAGATGCAAATCTTATGTTAACCACCATCCAATGTCTTTGAAGTAAGCCGACATCTTCAGGTAGAAGAAAATCTTTAAATACATCATGTGAACGGCCGATCCACACCATCGAGTTGTTTGCGGGGTAAATCCTCTCCATAAGCAAGAATGTGAGCACACTCTTCTTCTCCAAGAACTCCATAGCCTCTCCTCAACATGCTCGAAGATAGCAACATGGCTACCCTATGTGCTAAGAAGCACCACCTCTATTGAGGGACCAAGCTTCTAAAGATTGTGTTGAAATAGGTGTTGGATGAATAGACAATAAGCCAATGGCTTCTTATATAGTCTTTGGTTGTCCTTGAAAAGCACCATCAAAAAGCTGTGACTCCTTATAAAGCATAACACACTCAATCATAAAAAAACTCTGCTCGTCTGTTCGGTGTCCAAAAGCGTAGGAAAAAATATTGTGTTTCGCCCTACATGCTGCCGACGGGAATGGATCCCACATGGCTGGCATGGGAGGCAATTAATGTAGCCGTGTGCCTAGCGCCATTTTCTTATGAAGAGGGTAATAAGATGAGCTAGTAATGCTATGACACTAAAGACTTTTGGAGTATTTTGGACATTGACTCCAACACATCTCACATCAAAAGGATCATTATTAGAGTCAAAAGAGGAATATACTCCATCATGAGATCATCACCTTCATTCTATACATAGATATACTACAAACCCTTTCTAGTTTTGTCATGGATATCCATCATCATCATGTTCAAGTATGAGTTATCAAGAACTCTACAAAGATCAAGAGCTATGAGGATTCAAGTTCTCGCACAACCTATCCTCGTAGAACTCATCGTTTGAGGGGGAATGATGTCATGGAAAATGAGAAACAATCTGAACCTTAGATTCCATGTGACTTCTATATCTCATCATTCGTTCAAGATTTGGAGAAAAAAGTGCTTCCATTGCATCCAAAACGTGAGAAAAACCTTAATATCGACTATGTAATCGGTAAACTCTAACATCTTGAGGTCCTCTTTGGATTGTTGATATCATTGATGACATCATCAAGTTGTAACCACCTTTGAGCTGCCTTTAATAACCGCCCTTAAACACCTTTATAAGGAGGGCATGGCCACATACATCCTCTGTCTTACCAATGTTGGCATTGGGAGGTCAAGGAGTCAGGATCTCCATGTAAGTACTTTTCAAGTTCTAGCTCTAGTTCTTGTCTTGATCCTTGTTATAGTATTGTCTAGTCTAGTTCTTGGACATTCTATCTCGATCTCTTATAATCTCATTCTGCGAGATCTTCTCTAGTTATTTCTTATCTCCTTGAAGGGATTCTCTATAATCAAGATATCTTGCTTTATACATATGGTGCCAAGTTGTGGGATCTTGTGTGTCATCTCTAGTTTAGCTATCCAAACCTATCCTTCTTGGGTTGTGGGGCATCGTTTACCACACACATATTATTGTATTATTTTCCCTATATGACTCTTTGTGTAATCGGATGTATAGTTCCAAAATCTTGTCTAGTGAAGTGAGATGCAAAGGAATAATTTGTTCAAGAAACTTGATAATGATGAGTATATTTCAGATGTTGACATAGAAGAACATAAAAAATGTGCCTTTTCATGAAAAAGTGTATCCATGAAAAAGATGGTAAAAATAAAGAAAATCAACAATACAAAACATACTCCAATTTGTTGTGCCAATTCTTGATTTTTGCCCATCTCAATTCATGAATGTTTCTTTTTAGTTTTTGCATTGCATTGCATATCCATATCACTTGATTCAAAAGGGAAAAAGATGATTTCTCAACCTTTAGTGTAAAACTATATCTTAAGCAATATGACTTGGAGGTTTATTTTGGTAGGATGAATTTCCTATATAAACATGTATATGTATCCTACATCAAAAGCATACTATTCAAAGTTCTAGCTCTAGATACTCCATGTTTCTACATGATTAGTCAACCTCACAACACTTTTTTGGAGTTTAGATGGTAGTGCTATGCCAAAAAAAAAATGGTTGTACCTTGCATCGCGGTTTTGTCTTTTGGGGACATCAAAAAAGATAAGCTACCATCTATTATCAGTAAATTCATAACTTCTTCCATGCCAAAAAAGTGAGGAGCTTTACAAATTTTCCAACTCAAAAAATTTAATGTAACCATAAAGTCATTGAACAATGAAGAAGCAACAAAATGATAGCAAGTCAGATGAAGCTAAGGTGGCATAGAAGAAGTAAGCATGGGCTATATAGCTTGGCTTACATAGTAGTGGAATTTAGTAAGATTTCCTCGCATGCAATTAGAGAAAGAGCATATTCATGTTTATGTACGAAAGACTTTGATCTAAATTTCCCTTATATTCATATTTAAGGTAGATTTGTTTATGATAAAGTTACAAATTTTTCTTCAAGGTGAGAAGAACTAATGCTTAAAATGACTCAATATATGCACTTCTACTTCATTTTCATGTTTGCACATAATTCATGTGTTTTTCCTCTCTTTGGATGTTTACAATGTTGCCTCTTCATTCAAATATATATTTCTAGTTCATCCATATATACGTTTCCTATTCATTTATATATATTGTTTGTTCATTCATATAGATGTTGCCTGTTCATTTAGAAATATGTTGCCTATATCATTTTTTCTCTCATGCATATGTGGCTTGATGTCATAATTCTTACTCGTTCATGCATATAATCAAAATTTCCTTTCATGTTGCTTATGTTGACTATGAAAGAATTCGTTCCTTGTTACTTGTTGATTTTCAAAGATACCCGAGTGGTGCTTTTGGAGGAATCACAGGTTGAGTGTGTGCGAATGCAATTGAGATTCTCTCTCCCCCCTCACTTGTGATGGCCTATTGGAAACACATTTGATTAAAGTCTCCGGAATTCGTGAAGAAGTCCAAGAAATATCAAGGATGTCAAAAGAAGCTCACGTGCAAAGTTTGGAAGAAATCAAGAAAGTCCATGGTAGCAATCAAAGCAAGTGAAATTTGGAAATTAGGGAAAAAAATTCACTATCACCAATTCATATGAAAATTCATGTACTTTTAAAGATTATCAAAGGCAATCTAAAGCCTTATATTCTCCTTTAAATAGATTTTCTAGCACAGCCATATGCCCATGTGCATTTGGTAAAAAAAAAATGTAATTTTTCCTCTTAGAGCCTACAAAATCTTGTGTAGGAATTTCTCTTAATCATATCATATGGCGTATTTATATATCATACGATACAAAATATTTGTAGAAAGTTTCAATGCCATTGGAGCTTCCCACACACCTAAATGTTACCTTGTAAGCTTCCAAATGCAGTCAAACTTGTATAAGAGAGCTTGAGATGGTTATCTTTGCTACATATTCCCAAAGGAGAGTTTGAAACCATATTCGTAGAAAGTTTCATCTTCATTAAAGCATATTTGGAGGGTGAAAGAGCACAAAAGCCAATTTTTAAGGTTACCAAAGTTTTCTAGATAAAGCTGATTGGTAGCTTGAAGGGCTACCACATGGCAAAAGATAATTGATCTATGTGGTATGGTCATGATGAGCTTAGAGTCAAGGGTCAAACCTAAAAGCAACAAGTATCCCTGAGTTTTTTTCACTTAGATAAGTCCTAATTTGATGGCCAACAACAATAACGCAAAGTTCTTAAAAGATAGTGGCTAATCATATTCAAATCCATATAAACATTCATCCAAATGGTCTAGATTTTTCAAAATCCATGGGTAAACAATGAAGGAAACTTTCTTCTCCTCTTTTGCCCTAGATTTGATATGATGAATGAATCCTAGCTATCCATTTGCTGAATCTAATGGTTGTTATCAAGAGTAGTTGATCCTATAGTTCAGAGTTGATTTCTCCATGATTCAAGGACCAAATTTCATTTAGAAAGCTATAAAATCCCCCCTCTAAAATCATATTTTGTTTTCATTAATTACCAAACTCATACTTACATATTTACATGCACATATACACATATACATGCACATGCATGCTCATGCATACACATACATGTACTTATACACATGTACATACACACATATACACACATACACACATATACACACACATACACATACACATGCACATACACACATGCATATGCACATACCCTTACACATACACATACACATACACACATACACATAAACACATGGATATGCACAAACATATCTACATGGAAATACATATAAACACATACGTATACACATATACATACACATACATATGCACATACACACACGGTGACATATATATACACATGCATGCACATACACATGCATGCACATACACATGCATGCACATACACATGCATACAAATACACATGCATGCACATTCATATGTTGATGCACATGCATGCTCATACATAAACACATGCATATAGACACATACACATAAACATGAAATATACACATAGACATACATGTACATACATAAACACATACACATACACCTACATCTACACATACACACATACATATACACATACACATAGACAAACATACACACACATACAAGCATATAAATGCACTTATATAATTAAAGATATATACTCGCATGTGCATACATACATATACACACATGACTACATGCCCATACATACATATATACACACAAACACACATATAATATGAGTAAATCATACATTTAAAGTAATAAATTACATGTTCAATATAAATGGTAATAAAAAACACTAGTACATTTCAGTAATATATTTCACACCATAGAAACAATTAAAAACATAAATGGACTGAGTATGCATCAATGTAAATAATACATCAATGTAATAGGTCAATCATGTGAATCCCCTCTCTGATCATGATCATGCATATCATCATGATCATCCTAATCATCATGATCATCCTAATCATCATGATCATTCACATGATCTGATGCATTTGGGGAGGCATCATGGGTAGAGAGGTCACCACCCTATGATGATTGACATCGTCCCTTCTATGTCTTTCTCTCCACCTCATCCATATCACTCTCTCCATAATACTCTTGTATCACATATAACAAACATAAATAAATAAGATGTATACATTACAAGATTTTCTCCATGATGATGATTATTCCATGGTAGATTTTATTGAGGATTTGTATCAAAATGACAATGAAAGCATTGATATTTCTAAAAATGCAAAATACCTTCGAGAAGAATGTGTAAGCATATATATGAAGGACGTTGCTTGACACGACTCAGTTGAACCTTACTCATTCTGAATCTTCAAAATTGTTTTGGATGGATATGTATGTGTTTTGATACTATTAAAGTATAATTTCTTTTCTATCTACTTATATATATACACAAACTGAGACATAGACATAAATTTATATACATACATATACTTACACACATATACATGCATACACACATACACCCACATACATATACATACATATATACACTATATGCACATACATATATACACATATCATAATAAATTTGATGTCTTCTTATATTTATGAAGTGATCAATGACGTAAGAGTTAAACTAAAGGTTCCCCAAATTTGACTTCAATTTTCTCTTCAACCATTGATTCTTGTTGAAAGAAGTTTTTAATGATGAAATAGCTTTACAAAGAGGTGTGCTAATGTAGTTTGTATTGTGTATTCTTGAGGTAAAGATACCAAGAGTTTCGGGTCTAAAGTCCCATTCACATGTTGTGCATGGAGATGTGAACCATTTTTCCACGTTAGTATCTATGAAAGTAAGGCCAAAGTGATGAAAGCTAACAAAGGGATAATAACTTGCATTAATTGAATCCTTTCTATTTGTGAAATTTGTATTTGAAAATGCAAGGAAGAGTTTATATTGTCTAGAATAAAAAACATCGATCAATTTGACAAGTTTTATATTTCAACCTTCAATAGGTACAACAAACTTGACTTACACAAGATGGGATTCAATAGTCATACAAGTATATCATTCTTAATCCTTGAAGAACCTAAGAGGTAAGAAAATTACCTTATGTAATAGAACGCAAATAAAATGAAAGGCACCTATAAGAATATAATCGTGTTTAGCTCTTTGGCGTCAAATATTTTTTCATCTTTGATTTTGAAATATTTAGAATCTTCCATATAGATTTGATAGTCCCATTTTGTAGAGGACCAAATACTTGCCTTGCTAAATGCTTGGTTGACTTTGCAAAAAAATGTCTAAGTCTTAGTTGATGTGGTATGGCCAATGTCATCATGTGACACTTATTTGTGTTTCTCGATGCACTATTTGCTAAATGCAACCATGTGTCAAAAAACAATGATAGACCTCACATGAAAACATTGGAAATATTTTCTTGGATTTAAAGAATAATAGTATCAAGAAACGACTCAGAGGATCAAAACTAAAAGAAACCAAAGTTATGAACAATTTCTCTTTAAAATTGACATGAGACAACTTATAAACCTGCTCCTTGGATACTTACAATAAAGGAAATGCAAACTATCAATAAATAGAGTTGGATCAATTATACACGTGTGTGTATGTATGCATATGTGTGTATGTGTGTATGCATATGCATGTGTGTTATATATGCATGTGAGTTATGTATACATGTCTGTGTACATGTATGTATGCATATGTGTGTATATGTATGTATGTGTGTATGCATATGCACATGTGTATGTATACATGTGTGTGTACATGTATGTATGCATATGGGTGTGTATGTATGTATGCATATGCATGTGTATCCACATATGTGTGTATGTATGTCCATGTGTGTATGTATGTGCATGTGTGTATGTATGTGCATGTGTGTATGTATGTGCATGTGTGTATGTATGTGCATGTGTGTATGTATATTTATATGTGTGTGTATGTATGTATACATGTGTGTGTATTTATATGCATGTGTGTATGTATGTATGTATGTATATGCATGTGTGTATGTATAAGAAACTTTGTGTGTATGTATGCATATGCATGTGTGTATGTATATGCATGTGTATGTATGCATATGCATGTGTGTATGTATATGCATGTGTGTATGTATATGCATGTGTATGTATGTATGTATGCATGTATATGCATATGCATGTGTGTATGTATGTATGTTGATGCATGTGTGTATGTATATGCATATGTGTGAGTATGTATGTATGCATAGGCATGTGTGGATGCACATATGTGTGTGTATACATATGTGAGTGTGTATGTATATATATATAGAGATCTCTCTCTTTCTCTCTCTCTCTCTCTCTCTTTATGTTTCTCTAGATGTCTCTCTTTATTTAATCTCTGTCTCTCTCTCATGTCAATCGAAAACAAAACAATCACTTACATCCATGTATTTGTTTGGATCGTTGTCATCAAAGTCCACTTAATGTTGTCCTCCAAATTCCAAAGACCTGACACTGAAAGCTCTTTCAAAACTAAAGAGAAGAGAAATTAGAAAAGAGAAGAGTGCTATCGTATGTGCCATACTTACCAAAATTCTAGATCTAGAGAAATAGAGAGGTGTGAGTAGAGAGGGAGAGAGAGAGAGAAAGAGAGAAAAAGAGACTAATGTAGCTCATGCACACAAAGTCGAATTTTTGCTCTCGGGTCGGGTTAAAATATTTCATCGGCATACGTGTCGATAGAAGCGTCCATATAAGTGTGGGTAACTTCGAATAGGTTACCGACACTTATACCGATGCTCATACCGATGTGTATACCGGCGCTAAGTTTCAGATGATTAAATGACCGTCGGTATGCGTCTGTTGGTTTTCAAGCATTTCAACATTCATACCAATGCCGAGGTATGAACGTCGGTATGCATGTCAGTATGCCCCTAATATGTTGTAGTGAGTGTGAGGAAGGGGTTTCTTTTGATCTGTTAATACTAAAGATTCTAGGGGATATAGCACATATAAC
>CM035422.1:154717506-154907506 GCA_020310875.1 Ceratopteris richardii
TAGTTGAAAAGATGGAGCTGCTAGCTTATCTTATAGTATTTGAAATGAAAACACTTCAAAATACGAAATTGAAGTTAACTTACAAACTTAAAATTCTATAACACATCATTATTTATTAGGAAGGCTTGCATTAAGCCTTACTTTGTAGCTTAAACAAATTTTTCTCACTTGGACTTTCTAATTCTCTTATATATAAGCGGACATAAGTTTCTGGAGGAGGAAAATAATACCCGCCTATAAGGGATCCATAGTTGGATGTATTTCTCAAGAGGAGGAAAATAATGCCTACCTCAAACTGTAGCTCGATGTCTTAATTATTCGTAGAAAAGGAATAGATGCTTTAGAGGTTATAAACATGGGGTGGGTGCATGTGCACAAATTTTACCATTTGTTTCAATGTTTTTCTCATAGATGAAAAATGATTGGGTATGAATACCTATATGTATTAATGAAATAATGATCAGTATATTGTGCCTATTGAAAACGGATAAGTCGACTCCAATCTATAAGACACTACAACTAGAAGTCCTTTTCAAGATGCAGAGTGGAGAACTTCTAAAGGAAAATAGAAGTAGAGTAATAAAAAGCCACTTTTTTTAAATACTTCACAAGTAGACCCTGAAAGATGGACAATGGTGTATACGTTTCTTCAATGGTATAACCAAAGTGTGTATCAACCCTCAAATAAGTTTTGTATGAGTAAATGTTAAAACATGAGCTAAGGGGAATCTCTCTATAGAATAGGTTTTGCGCTCTCAACATAGAGAACAAAGATATCAAAATAAACATACCAATAGACGCATTAAGATAGGCTATAAAGGCTTGGATGAAAACTATCCGAATCTTACCAATCAATTCATGCATAGGATCAGGAGAACGAAAGTTTTATTTCTTAAAGTTTAGCCATCTTGTATGCAAGGACGGAAATTTTTAATTTTAGAGAAACGTATTGCCTGATGAAAATCCTCAAATTAATAGAAGCTTTTATAGTTTTTGGATTCTAGTTTAATATATTGGAATTGAACCATAGGTTTGTGTGCATGTAGGCCTGGCGGTTTGAAAAATCCAGCTTTAAATTGACTTCTGATTGGGAATGTTGGTATCTGATGAAGTACATAAACGTCATGAAATCTCAAATATAAAGTTCAAGTCCTTGAGAATGTATACCACGGTTGAAATCTATAAAGTTCTAAGAGATTCATTTAGAATTTTCTTTGATCTTATTGAAATTAGGTTGACAAAAGTGAAGAGAACCCTTCTTTTCCAAATTTTAGTGTGAAGCCTAAAGCCTAGTTGGACATAGTAATCCTCTAATCGAATGAAAGGTCACTAGATGTTGGATGAAACTTCAGCATAGCTAAAACTCGAAGTCATATGTTTATTTGAATAGTAATAGAGCTTCATATGTTTTGGGGAATAGTAATAGGAAAATCATAGTAATAGTAATAAAACTCTAAGTCATATGTTTTAGTGAATAGTAACATTTGATTTGAGGATTGGAGAGCTATGATGAGAATATTCCATTTATGATCACATTTAAGAATCACGAGGACCAAATAATGTAAATGCATTAAATAAAATAGTAGAAACTTGAGAAGCCTAATATTAGAAAATAGTTATGAGAAGATGTTGCTAATTGCAACAAGTTATAAAAATATTGATAGTGATATTTAATGCATATTGCATTGACTATTAAACAGAGATAAACTCTCAGTTTATTCCTTTTCATAAATTCAAATCGTTTTTTATCCAAATTAACTTAATAATTAAGGAATAAACTCTATCTGTTAGGAAGGTGGCACGTGATGCTATTGAATTAAAAAAAAAAAAACAAACGAAAGAAATTTCTGCCTAACGTTAGGCCATTCCATTTCTCGTATTTAAGGGAATTTCTTCTTAAGAGATATAAAGTGGCAATCGTTCGACAGAGTCCAAAGATCTTTTCACAACTGGTTGCAAGCAGATTATGCGTACTACCTTTCATAGTAAAGGACATACAAGAGTTTCTACCGAAACGGTCATTAAAGAGAATCTCCAAGCATTTTGATCAACCTTTAGGATTGTAAATGGCCCAGAATATTGGAAAAATGTATTTCTCGTACTTAATAAGAAAGTTGAGATTTGGAAAAAAGAAATCCAATCTACATACGTACTAAATCGAGGATCTTCTAGTCAATTTATTGAAGTTTCAAGTTCACTATGTAATCTGTCGATTGTAGAGTCATAAAACGAAACTCCTACGCTTACACCATGCAGATTCATCAAACAAATATCAAGCATAACTTTGAGAGAGTACGACATTTTCACACTTCCTTTTGGAAAAAACAAAAAAACCTATTATCAAGCACGAAACTATATACATATACCCGGAAAATAGTATAAACGACACATAAAAGTGCTCGAGTTTAACTTTTCATCTGCAGGAATGCCTAATTTGTGTCTTTTCTTCTCTCATAGTTAAGTTACTATGAAGTGTTAATGATGAGTGCGTAAGCCTCTATATGTCCAAACTTTTTAGGCTTGCTAGATAGGCAGACACACCCACATACTTCTCATTAAGCCATGTTGTCGGTTGGCTTTTGGGGAAGCACGAATTATTCTGTGCGTGTGTGTTGTGTGTGTGTGTGTGTGTGTGTGTGTGCGTGTGCGCGCATGGGTGAGTGTTTGTGAGTGTGTGTGTGTTTGCGTGAGAAAGAGAGAGAGAGAGAGAGTCCCTTTTTTTAGTAGGATATCCTATGTGTACTAGTTCATTATAGTAAGGTGCACAGGTACTCGAAATAAACATCGAAATTGAATATGTGGCAATAACTAAAATTATTTCTAATAAGCTGAATTACAGAAGAGTAAATCTTCCTGGTACGTTTTATTCGAATACAAAACATGGTCATAAGCACGATGCAAGTCGCTGGGACATGATGGTCTCCACACATGCCACCATTTAGTGGAGATATGAGGATATGAACTGCGACATTCGTGAAGTCTAATGGTAGTTTCTGATTTCAGTGTAGTTGGAATCCAGGCTCCAATGGTCGAATGCACAGCTTTGCATGTCATAGTAGCCAGCATGGATAGATATCTTCTTTGCAGCAACTGCCTCTTTCACAAATGGATAGGTGAGGAGATTTTGCATGGAAAGGTTGACACATTCCTGAACAGTAGAGATTCCGGTAAGTATGTCATGTTTAACCAGACGAGGCATTATGAATTTCGAATAAGTAAAGAGGTGTATGTACTCTTCAATCTCAGTTAATGTGCAATTCTACATGTTAATCGCTACATTCTGATTACGTTATAAAATGCTGCATATGTTTGGAACTCATGGTTTTAAATATAATATCGTAAACAGATTATATGATCTGTCCAATTCATTTGATCTTAACTTCTTTACCTTTTCACAAACTGTACACTGTTCTTCAAAGCTTTTGGATGAGTGCACCTCCTTCACCTGTTTGCAAGTGTGCTCGCCAATTTTTAGCCAGTTACTGAAGTGTTCACTGAATCAGGTGGATTATCAGGCAAGAAATGATAATCAGTACCAACAGGTAAGATACGAAAAGTACAATAAGATAAGCGCGTTTGATCTGTGAGCTCATGCAACATATTTTCGCTTTTTTTTTGATACACAGTACTCAAGATTCTGGATATTGGCGTCAGGAAATATTTCAATCCTAGGATTAGATATGTATGGATGGGTAAAGACCTGAAGTCGGACTTCTCCTCGTGATGAGCCTTCATTAGAGATTGAATTGCATCACATCTCGTGTGACCAATCACGAGAATGTGTTCTACCTGCATTCAAGACTCTCACGATCAGTTTGTT
This sequence comes from Ceratopteris richardii, assembly GCA_020310875.1. Lineage (NCBI taxonomy): Eukaryota > Viridiplantae > Streptophyta > Polypodiopsida > Polypodiales > Pteridaceae > Ceratopteris > Ceratopteris richardii. The sequence goes on from CM035422.1 coordinate 154,721,327, forward strand.
ATCCTCTGTTATTTCTCCTCCTCAATCTTTATTGTTAATGTCTGACGACTGAATCCAAAACGCCTAACTGAGACTAGAAAAGTTGATATTGAAGGCTATAAACTTTCAGAAGAGATACCTTGAGCTCCTTGACGGCATATTCAATCGCAGCGTGAGCAGAAGGCAAGTACCCTGGCGAAAGAAAGAAGAGGAAAAAAAAAATTAGCGTTCTCAAATAGGTGGATGATTGTTTACAGATGAATCGCGTCAATCGTATTAGTGAAATTTGTCTTTTCTCCGATTTTTGCTTCTAGCAGGAAAAAAAGAAAAAAAAAAAGAAGAAGAAGAAAAAGAACTCTGCTGAACAAGAGCAAAGAAAAAACAACAAGGTTGAAATGCGTATATTTCGTTGGATAATAATTCTGCTTAGAATTTCTCTCTTTCATTTTCCGTGATTAAGTTCTCACCTCTTGACCGTATGCAGCTACAAGACAGCCAACATTTCGGACAACAATTGCTTCACTCAGCTCCAAGTTCAGAATCTTGCAAGGATCAACTCTCGAGTCGCAATCGCTGAATATCAAGATCTGCCCAGATCATGAGGAATGATAACCTTTAGGAATACCTTCGCCGGCATGCATTTCATTCGCACAATCTAAGCAGACGAACGACCAGTTATTCCTGTAAAAATAATGTTGTAAGCGGAAGGTTTTGCCATTCGCGTAAAGATCGTGGAATGTTCTATTACATAAAAACCGGGAGTAGGACTACCTTAAGGTCACGTTATAATGTGAATATATATTGTTCGTCGATAAGTTACCTTTGGCTTGTGGCACTCGGCCAACTTTTCATAATACTCTTTCTTTTCCCTGAGTAGAATATGATTATTGTTAGCTTTTCAAGTCTCAGGCACAGATTCATAACTACTCAAAGTAATTGTAATGAATCCATTGAATCACTTACTCGAAGTGGATCTTGAATTCCTGGAAACCACGTTTAATCTTTTCTACCGGGTTGATGGCATGCCCGATCAATTCAGCCTTCTCCTTAAATTCCTCGAGCTCCTCGTGTAGGTGTGCTTCGCAAGCTTCCCTCTTGCATTTGATTTCCTCCAACTCTTTGTGCAGCTTGAGATCAAGGATCTCCTTCTTCAGCTCAATCATTTCCTTCAACTCATGCTCTTTGATCTTCAGCTCCTCCCACTCTTTACATATCTTCACCTTCAATTCCAATTCCTTCACCACTTTTTGAAGCTTTTTGAGAGCGAAATGCTCTAGTCTAAGGCAACATCTGCAGATCAGAGGGGCATAGCAGTAAGTTTATGTGAGTTAAGTCAATTGAAACAAGCAATGTGTGTTAGAATGCGTGCGTAAGCCTGTGCGTGTGTGAGTACGTGCATTTGTGTTTCTGTGTGTATCTCTGTATGTGTGTGTGTGTGTGCGTGTCTGTGTGTGCACGCGCGCATGTGTGTCTTTAGATGTAGAGAGAGAGACAGAGAAAGAAAGAGAGCATGCAGTGGAAGCGGGTAAAACTTACGAAACAAGTGTTTGAACTTCGGCAAAGCCCTCCTCCAAGCATGTGATCTTCCCCATATCTCTGTGTTATTCATATCATCAAATACAAAGTAAGCTAATCGGTACAATGTTAACATAATCTTACTTTTCTCTGTGAATTGTGCAGAACCCTGCTTACCTTAATTATGCGCTGGTGTGGAGATCAGAAGGGGCGTATTTAAGCTTTTTCAAAAGTGTTGCTTGCGTGCACGGAATCTCTTCTCTCTCTCTCTCTCTCGCTCTCTAAGTGGTTGTCCATCTCAGATCACGATAACGAAGACCCTCGTGTTTGATTCTGTCAAGTTTCAAATATGGACTGGGCCTCTGGCGAATTCCCTCTTTACAAAAAAAAAAAGGGGCAGTTTGAAATATTACGATGGTACGGACGATGGCAACGAGCAACACTGCTAGAAACAATCAAACATGCTGAAATGTATGTTTAGAAACAGCTTCAAATATTCGCGTTTATAAATTTTCGAGTCGAAGAAGTGATTTGTTAGTTTAGGCACATGGTTTTAAAGTTCTCCTTTCATCACGGCACATGTTTCTGCAGGTCTCGTTACGTCTGTTCGACTCGCTCTTTGGTATACATGTGCTACAATGAGTGTTCGTTCTTTATCGGCTCTCCTGCAAGAGGTACAACGAGTGTTGATGTTTTATTTGGCTCTCTCTTTCTTATACAAGAGGTACAGCGAGTGAGGTACAGCGAGTGTTTGTTTTGTTCTTAGAGTACAATGAACGAAAGACACATATATCCAAACTCGTAAGATAGAAGCACCAAACATTTGGATACGCCCGAAGATTGAACATGTGCAATGAGTGACAGTGGATCTCAAGCACATTGCCCCATGACATTCAAAGCTTATCGCTACACCACACCCCTTTGCACTATCAGTCTTGAGTGTTTATAAGCCTTCTTATCTCGAAATTTGATATTTTGGTCCCTCGTTCAACGTTTGATGGTTCCTCGAATAGGAGGACAATGTGTAGAGATAGCAAAACGTGGAGAGGAAGTTTCAAGTTTAGCCATAAACACCACACATAAATACATATAAAGATCACACCATCTGCACTCTCTAAGCAAAGTTCCAAGGCATGAAAAACAATTTTGTTCCATGGAACAGAGAAACGTTTACACACATACACACGCACACACACAGATACGCACACACACAGATATGCACACACATTTTTAGCTGCTTACATTACCTGCTTGTGCAACACTTATCTGATTATAATTTATCTTAACTTAGAGAACATGGAAATGCTTGAAAATTCGAGCGCATCTTTCCTTGATTGTTCAATGATTTGAAGTGCCTACGTTCAACCATTTCTGTTATTTTTGTCATCATCAATTACGCCATTTCATCATCATCATCATCGAGAAAATCTTGTAACTTATATGTTTTTTTTATTGATGTTTATTATATGTAATACAAGAGTATGATGGAGAGACTGATATGGGTGAGGTGGAGAAAAAGATATAGAAGGGACGATACCGATCATCATAGGGTAGTGACCTCTCTACCCATGATGTCTCTCCAAATAGATCAAATCATGTTGATGATCATGATGATGAGGATGATCATGATGATATGGATGATCATGATCACGGAGGGGATTCAGATGATTGACCTATTATAGTGATGTATTATTTACATTGACACACACTCATTCCATTTATGTTTTTAATTGTCTATGGTGTGAATTATACGTTTGAAATGTACTAATGATTTTGATTACAACTTATATTGAGCATGTGATTTATTACTGTAATTGTATGATTCATTCATATTTTATGTATGTTTGTGTATATATATATATATATATATATATATATATATATATATATATATATATATATATATATATATATATATATATATATATCATGCAGTTGTGTTTGTATATGTATGTCTATACATGTAGGTATATATCTTTAATCATGTAAGTGCATTATATGCATGTATTTGTGAGTATGTGTGTGAATGTGTATGTGTATATGTATGTGTCTGTATATGTATATGTAGGTGCATGTATATGGACGATGGCCTGCTAGAAACAATGAAACATGCTGAAATGTATGTTTAGAAACAACTTCAAATATTCGCGTTTGTAAATTTTCGAGTCGAAGAAGTGATTTGTTAGTTTAGGCACATGGTTTTAAAGTCCTCCTTTCATCACGGCACATGTTTTTGCAGGTCTCGTTACGTCTGTTCGACTCGCTCTTTGGTATACATGTGCTACAATGAGTGTTCGTTCTTTATCGGCTCTCCTGCAAGAGGTACAACGAGTGTTGATGTTTTATTTGGCTCTCTCTTTCTTATACAAGAGGTACAACGGGTTTTGTTTTTAGAGTACAATGAACGAAAGACACATACATGTAAACTCGTAAGATAGAAGCACCAAACATTTGGATACGCCCGAAGATTGAACATGTGCAATGAGTGACAGTGGAGCTCATGCACCTTGTCCCATGGCGTTCAGAGCTTATCCCTACACCACACCCCTTTGCACTATCACTCTTGAGTGTTTATAAGCCTTCTTACCTCGAAATTTGACGTTTTGGTCCCTCGTTCAACGTTTGATGGTTCCTCGAATAGGAGGAATATGTGTAGAGATAGCAAAACGTGCAGAGGAGGTCTCAAGTTTAGTCATAAACACCACACATAAATACATATAAAGATCCCTTGCCACACTTCCAAGTTCCAAGGAATGAAAAACAATTTTGTTCCATGGAACAGAGAAACGTTTACACACATACACACGCACACACACATTATTAGCTGCTTACATTATCTGCTAATGCAACACTTATCTCATTATGAGTAATCTTAGCTTACAGAACATGGAAATGCCTGAAAATTCGAGCGCATCTTTCCTTGATTCTTCAATGATTTGGAGCGCATACGTTCAACCATTTCTGTTATTTTTGTCACCATCAATTATGTCAAGCACTAATGATACAGTTCTCGCCATATGTAAATAATTCTTAGGTAAGTTACACTTTTTATAGTAATTTCGCTTCCAAATATGGATATTCTTGTAGGGGGATTACTATAGCATGATGTGAATGTGTAAGAATACTGAGAATTTTAAGGTGTAAAAATACTGAGATTTGTTTTCAAGTACCTTGAAATGAGCAATACTTTTCAGATATTGTCCGAAATAAGATGTAAATATGTTTTCTTTAGACTAAAGTGAATTCAAAGGTATCATACGTGAACACAAATAGCCTTATAATGGGAAATATACAATGTTTATTCACTTAAGAGGAATATAAGGTCAACGATCTATATGATATGTTACTAAATTTAGCGGCTACAAAAATTTGTCAGTCCGTTCAATTCGTTTCTTTTAAATCCTTGTCAAGAATTGAAGTGGACTCCTAGTATTAGGTAGAACTATTCGATCTTGTTCATTATGAAGGAATAGGGCCTCTACATTCCCTTAAGCCCACAAAGAATGAAGTCAAGGGAACAAAGGGTTTTATTTGTGGAAGCGTCTTTGGAATCGAGATAGAGTGGAGCACCTTTTAGAGCATTAATTGAGCTTCAAGAGTGAACTATGAAGACCACTACCTCTTAATAAAAAGAATCCATGCTTGGGATAACACAAGATCCTACCTCCTTCTCGAACATGATCCCCCTTAATACAAAGAATTTCTAGTTTGAAGAGGAATGTGGATCGTAGTATGTCGATTTATAGGACATGGAGTGTCAATTCATCGGATATAAGATGGGATTTAAAGTTCCTTCCATATGGCATCCATTCATTAAGAATGATAAAGGTATTTTGTTGTGGAAAGTTTTCCATCATGGAATTTGGAGTAATGTTAAAGATATCAAAATTTTCCTTTCTTTGTGGGGTAAGGGCCCTATCAGGACATCCCATGGGCAATAAGCTCCTTCATTTGTATTTTTTCCATTCATTTAATTCATGCAAGAGAAAAAATGATGGCATCATAGGCATCTTCCATGCAACTTCAGAAACATAAGAAACATATAGCATAAATAACTCATTCTTGTTTTCTTCATTATGTTGCCTTTAGTAAAATCTACGTAAATGCATGATTTGAAGGAAGTTTATTTATGAACTTCGCATCATAGTCACACAAAGATCTTCTCTTGGCATTGAAAGACCTCCGACTCACCCAAAAGTTCATTAAGATGGTCTCTACATTGATGGGAAATGTGTCTGCTACAATTAACATCAATGGCTAGCTTTCTCAAGTGACTACATTAAAAAGTTCTATCAGATAAGTGTGCCAATTGGCCCCACTTATCTTTGCTATCGCCGCTAGTGGTCTTAGCTACCTTCTTAGACGTAAAGCACACCTAGGTCTTACTCAAAGCCTTAGTCTTCCTCTCAATGCAGACCATATAATCATGAGACTCTTTTTAACGACACTAATGCTTTTGTGCATAATGATCGGATAAGCACTTAAACCTTTTGCGCTTATCTTAATACATCTTTTGAGAGATTGGGATCCAAAATAAATCATGCCAAAGTGATTTAAAAGCTTTTTTTGGACATAATCCTCAATTTCTACTAGACCATGCCTACCAATTGATGCTTAGCACACAAATGTTCTGCCTCTTAGGTATTCCGTAGGGATTGGATGTCTTGATGGGGCACCGATGCAACCAGGCTGTCCCTAAGCTCAAGAATAAGTTGACATACTAGAAAGATATGCACATAAATGACGTGGATCTTGCAATGGTGCTTAACAGATTCCTCGTTTCTTTGATGAATTACTTTCGCTCTTGTTGGAGATTGACGGACCAAGAGATTATCAAATTGGAAATAAATTGCACAAACCTTTTCTAGGCAGTGACCCTAACAGAAGCGATATCCCCAAAATTTAATTAGCTTCTTGCATTAGCCAAAAAGATCAAATGTTTTTGGGCATTCTCGACCTTGAAGAAATGGCCAATAAGTTTGCGACAAAATGGCTAGTTAAGGCTTTGAGCAAAATAGATGCCTCTTGGTTCGAGCTTATATTTAAAATCAAGAGTGCTATCAAGCTTGCGGGCATCTCTAGGTGGAAGGGTGTTGACCTTCTTAACCTTTTGTTCTCAGCCTTTTGGGTGAATCGTAGAGGCTAGCGCTTGGTTTGCTCTTTATGGAAGAGTTGGAAAAAGATTAAGAAATTTGTCAAGCTCAATGAAGATTGGAAATTGGCACATGGGATTAGACAAAATGATTCATTTAGGTTCCTAATCAAGGGATTCAAAGGGTCAGAATCTTGGAATTTTCCGAAGGGCATTAAAGGCATGGAATCTTGGAACCTTCTAAAATCCAAGTCACTTTTGAACAAAGGTTTTCTTTTGCAAAAGCAAATTGGGAACCAACAAACTAGCAACTGTATTAGGTTTGAGGAGATTCATCCGACCTTAAGAGTCTACTATGAAGAATGGTGCCTACTCTAGAGTAGATTCAATGCTTTGGAGCACTCGAGGACTCACAGCCTCATCGGTTAGGACTCACCCTACCATTAGGGTTGTCAGACATTGATCCACAGGGAGCATTGCATGTGATTATTGGAGTTAGACGTCTGCGAAAGCACGCGAACAACACAAGGAAGAAGAAGAATCTTGGAGCACAACACACAATACTGAATGTATTACTGGAGAATGTACCAAGATAATTAGCCCATTAGGGCCATAGGTGTATATAAAAGCCGGGGGAAAAAAACCTCCTAAAGAGGGAAAAAAGTGCCCCGACGGTGCTAGTGTGTTCACACACATCACTACCCAAATATATAAACTAATCCCCCCTAGGAGTGATGCCCTGAACAAGGAGCTGGCACTCATGTATAAGGAAGTCCCAAGTGATGTGGAAATCACTCCACAAGAGGAAGTAAGCCCAAAGCTTTGCAGAAAGCTTCAAACTTCTCCCTAGGCAGAGCCTTCGTGAAAAGGTCTGCAATGTTCTCCTGCGTGGGCATATATGCCAAGCTGATCTCCCCAGTAGAGAACCTCTCCCTGACATAGTGATAACGCACCTCAATGTGCTTAGTGCCAGCATGGAACACAGGGTTTCTCACAACAGCCAAAGCGCTCTCACTGTCAGTGAAGATGGTGGAGGCAGAAGTCTGACCAACACCCAAATCAGCCATAAGGCATCTGAGCCACACACACTTAATAGTAGCTGTGGAAGCTTGCTTATACTCAGCCTCACAACTAGAAGTGGCCACAGTAGACTGCTTCTTGCTCAACAAGGATATACACGAGCTACCAAGCATGAAGCAAAAGCCACTAGTGGACACACGAGTGTCATAGCAACCAGCCCAATCAAAGTCATAAAAAGCATGCAAATCTGGTGCTAGTGATCCCCCCCGCTTGGGATAAAACAACCCAAGTAGCCGAGTACCACTCAAATAGCAAAAGATGCGCTTAAGTGCCTGCCATTGCTTGAATCACGGGCAATGCATAAACCTGCTCATCTGTGAGACATCAAACTAAATATCTGGCCGAGTAATGCATAAGTAAATCAAGCATCCAATAGCCTGTTGATAGAGAACAACATCAAATGCATCTCTAGCATCATGAAGACTCAATCGTAAACTTGTCTCCATGGGAGTGGCAATGGGCTTAGAGTCTTCAAGGCCAAAACACTGCAATAATGTGTTAATATATTTCATTTGACACAACGCCATTCCACCATCAACTTGCATAAACTAAATGCCCAAATAGTGATGCAAATGCCCCAAATCAGACATCTCAAATGAGGCATGCAAATCAGCCTTAAAATCAGCAATATGCTTCTCAATAGGACCAGTGAGTAGCATGTCGTCAACATAGACAACAATGATCAGAAGCACATCATTAGCACTCTTAACATATAAGGTGCTTTCAGTTGGACTATTCTCAAAACCATGTGGAATCAGATAGGCATGTATCTTCTCATACCAAGCACGTGGTGATTGCGTTAAGCCATATAATGCCTTCTTTAACCTGCACACCAAATTTTCATGCCCTTTCTGCACAAAGCCACGTGGCTGAAAAACATACACTCTTCATGCAAGTCACCATTCAGAAATGGTGTTTTAATGTCCAACTGATGGACATTCCAACCATGATGAGCTGCAAGTGCACAGATGCTCCGAACAGTAGTCATATGATATGTAGGTGCAAAGGTCTCATCAAAGTCAATGCTTCTTTCCTTTGCATAACCCTTTGCAACAAGCCTGGCCTTATACCTGTCAAATGTACCATCCGGTTTATGCTTCAGCTTGTATACCCACTTAGTGCCAATGGCCTTCTTGCCAAGAGGCAAGTCACATAAAGACGAAGTACCATTCTTCATTATAGCATCATATTCAGATTGCATAGCAGCCATCCAATTTTCTAAATTTTGTGCTTTGTCAAACAAAATAGGCTCATTCTCATCATAGAGACTAGATGCAGCCATAACATAGCAATCGGATGCGAAAGAGGCACTATGAGAGCCGGAATGTGTACGATATGATAGAGGTGCATCTAATTTGTTGTCACGCAAAGTCTCCACCAGCCATTTTGGCATAATTTTTGCCTGCTCAATATCAGCTCTCTCATCAACTAGTGCATGATGTAAATCTGCATCAGAAATGAAATGATCTGCATCATCACATGAAACCTACAAAGGCTGAGAAGTTGCCTCATTCGGACCAGCACTAGACTGTTCACCTCTAAAAAGAGGCAACAAAGTATCATACATGTCTTTGGAGCTAACAAATGTCGACTTAGTATATGAAAGTAATGGCTGAATAGCATCTTCCACAAAAACAACATCACGGCTAACCAGAATGCGTTTAGTCTTTGGATGATATAGACGATAGCCTTTAGTTTTAGAACTGTACCCAACAAAAATACATTTTACTACTTTATCATCCGATTTTGTGTGATGTTGTTCAGGCACAAATGCATATGCCAAACAACCAAAAACACGTAGATGAGCAAGAGATGGCTTGCGATCATGTCAAGCCTCCTATGGAGTGATAGACTACAGTGCTTTAGTAGGACACGTGTTCAATACATATGCTGCACACATGACAACCTCAAGCCAGAAACTTTGTGGTAAAGTCTGACTCTTGACCATACACCTTGCCGTCTCCATGAGTGACATGTTCTTTCGTTTAGCAACTCTATTCTGTTGAGGTTTATCCGGCACTGTACACTGATGTTTTATCACGTTCAACCAGAAATGCATTAAAATCAGAAGACATATATTCCCCCCTCGATTAGAACGGAGGGTGCCCATTTTACATGCTGACAGATTTTCAGCCAAAACCAAAAACAATTTGAAGCACATGAACACTTCAGACTTTTCCTTCAGTGGATATATCCATGCATTCGTGGAAAAATCATCGATGAAAGTCACGAAGTAAAGATAATTCCCGAAAGAAGGTGTCTGCATAGGACCACAGACATCACTATGTACAAACTGCAATCTCTGAGTAGCCCGAACTTAACCATCTTTTGGAAAGGATGAACGTTGCATTTTGCCCAAAATACAGCCTTTACAAACATGTTTTCTAGGTGCCGCAAGTTTGGGCAAAGAGGACACCATTTCATATTTTTGCAGGCGTAGCAAACTAGCAAAATTCAGATGACCAAAGCGTGCATGCCAAAGCTTTGCATCTGACATAGCATGAGAATCATTTACTGCACATGCCAAATCATTTAGAGATCTTTCATAGTCTATGAGCATATACAACCCACGACATAAAATGCTAAAAGCAATAATCACATCACCATTTGGCAGATCATGAACTCTACACCTGTCATCAACAGATTTCACAACCAAGCCAATCTTGGCTAATGCAAAAACTGATAACAGGTTCTTCTTGATCCTTGGCACAAATAAAGCATCTGAAAAAATGAAAGAACTACCATCAGCAGTAGTAAAAATGATCTTACCAACTCCCATAACAGGATATGAGGAGTTGTTGGCACACGTAACTGTATTCCCTATAGTGGCAGGCTTGAGTGAAGGGAAGAAATTGCGCTGCGAGGTAATATGTTAGGTCGCCCACTGTCAAAGTACCATACATCTAAGTCTATTGCAGACATGCACTGCTCATGAGAAGATGGGTCAAAACTGCAAACAGTAGTAAATGCCCATTCTTCTTCCTGCACAAGATTAGCAGACTCTCTTTTTGGTGTAGAGGCTTCTGCAACAACCATTCCAGCCTCTTTCTTCTTTGCCTCTTTTGCAGCCAGTTTTTGATAGTTCTTTATGATATGATCATTCCCTTTACAATATTGAGAGAACAATTTCTCCTTTTCTGATTTTTTCTCATCTTTGCCGGACCTGTTCTGCCTGGACTGATCTTCCTACAATAGAATAGAGACTAGCTCCTCAAATGACAAGGCATTTGGATTTCCTTTCATCATCAACCAAAGAGTAGAAGCAAAACTCTAATATGAATCAGGAAGACCATTGAGAACGGTCTACACAAGTGAGCTATCTAGTATAACCTCATCAGCAGAAATCAATTGTTCCTTCAAGTCTTTGATCTTTGTTAGGAAAATGTCCATAGAATCAACTTTATTCATGTGCTTACTCTCCAACTATTTTCGAAGGTAAGCAACATGAGCCTCATTCCTAGCTTGGTACAATGTGGTAAGTGTATCCCAACCATCCTTAGCTGTTTTGCAAGAGCGAATATGAGGAATAATGGCACGTTTGACAAAAAAAGCTATCAATGCATGTGCCTGGGCATCTCTACCATCCCAACGAATCTGCTCTATAGTAGGTGCAGCAAAAACTGTAGCACAAACAGGAATATGCAGAATATCACCATCTTCGACACCTTCTGCATGAGCTTCAGTACCTGCAGTTGTAACAGTTGCAGGAGTCATAGGACATTTTTCGACACCCTGTATAATGTTCCACATTCCTTTGCAACCAACACATGTTGCATCATATAAGCCCATAACGGGTAGTTGGTACCATCCAACTAATCCTCAACATCCAACATACCGAATACATCACTACTTTCAGCAATGGCCGGTGACTAAAATACCTTGATGCAAAAAATTGACTCTATCTAAAAAACTTGAACAGAAATGCCCAGACGGAATTCTGCTAGACCTGTAGCAGACTTCGAGATGCTTGTACTGGCGAACAGAAACTTGTATATACCTTTGGCACAAAAAGATGAAATAGCCTGCACAAGCGTTGCGATAGTGCATTCGAAAAATTCGTTACACTGAGTATGCTCACCAAAATTCATTCGATTCTAATACTGCAAATGGAGGAGTATCAACGGCACCCTAGATGAAGCAATCACCTGCTCTGATACCAATTGTTGGAGTTAGACGTCTGCGGAAGCACGCGAACAGCAAAAAGGAAGAAGAAGAAGCTTCGAGCACAACACACAATACTAAATGTATTACTAGAGAATGTACAAAGATACCTAGCCCATTAGGGCAATAGGCGTATTTACAAGCCGGGGGAAGAAACCTCCTAAAGAGGGAAACAAGTGCCCCGGTGGTCCTACTGTGTTCACACACATGACTACCTAAATATATCAACAGTGATCAGCTCGCGAGATACCCTAAGGTACTTTGATAGTAATGGAAACTACTTTGGTAGTAATGAGAATAAGTGTTGCATGATGGACACATGTTTACACTAGACTATTCCAGATCATTGTTATTTTTAGCATTATATCATTGTTATTTTTAGAGAACAAGAGGGTAGATATGGATGGGAGGAGAGTCCCACACATCATTCAAGCGATTTCTTACAATTGGTATTAGAGCATTAGGGATTTCTCATCGTTTTTGTGCGTGAGTTTTTTTTGGGCCAATCTTTGTCATCTTCGCGAAAACGTCTGTGTTCCCATCCATGCTCCTCTAGAAGTTTCTTCCCATCGACTGCCGCCTGTAGGAAAGAGAACTCTTCTACAAGCCAACCCATAGGAACCACTTCTATACCATATGAGTGCAACTTCAGAGCGGAGAGGACAATAAGGCCTCGACGGTGAGAACTTATCGCATACGTGATTAGAAGATCATTCCAGGCAAGATGGTGAATCATTCATATGGTGAATCCTTGAAAATTCACAAACATTCCCGCACAAATAGGGAAAACCTCCACTTGTGAGCTAGAGGACATACTTTTTTTATTTAATGCGAAATTATGACTGCCCGGAGTGTATAGGCAAGCTATGATAGAGCAAAGGAGTATCATAGCAAAGAAATGTGTATTCTTCAACGTGTGAAAATCATTATATGTGGGATCATCTACCTGCTCGCGCATGTTCCAAACAGGAGGAGGCATTCACAGAGCTGATACGTGATGATCTTCGAAGAGTTGCTTTAAAGCCATATCTAATTAGCTAGTTTTAGCCATGTCTTTCAACTATTTTGGCCATACCTTGAGCATATCTTCTTCAAATCTTGAGCTTTTTGTTGCTATGGAAAGCTCTCTCAGAGCTCTTTCCATAGAGTGGATAGAAGCCATACTTTAGTTTTAGTTCTCATCATCTTCAGAATTTTGAAGTTTGTCATATCTTTCAACGAACCTCTTCCGATCATCATTTCGAAGCATCGACTTTTGGAAGAATATTGGCATGCCATTCCGACAAAGTGTGGATCCTCTTCAGCACCTACACACACCTGCAAATAACTATTTGAACCTCCAGATAAGTCTCTTGTCAATTTATATGCATTGTTTCTCTCTTTTTGCATCAAATTGCATATAGAACACGCAATTTTGCATAGCACATAGACTATATGCGTAGTTTAGATGTGAGTTCGTATTGTGTGATACATGTGTTCTTCTTGCACGAAAAGGTAAGTATTTTTCTTGCAGGTTAGCGAGGAGAAAAACATAAATTGGTCAAAGTGTGTATACCCTTTCGTTCTACTTGTAGTTATATTATGCCTGTTGGCATTGCGAAATTTGTCAGGGTGTGTAACCCCCTTTCGGTCTATTTGTAGATAGATTATGCCTGTCGGCACCATCATCATAGAAATTATTTTTCATAATTTTTTTGGTTTTGAAAATTACGCCGTTATGCTCCCAAAATTTTTAGAAAATTAGTATCCATATGCATGCAAGCATACAGAACATACTAAGAGTTTCTTATTTTGTCATCTTTCACTGAGCAAAGGCTTTTAATTATCATTTTTCCGCTGCCACTTACTTGTTTTGAATTTACATAGAATATTGAAAGTATATAATGATCAAAATGAATAATTAGTATCATTTTGATCAAAGAAAAGTAGAAGTTTTGTGGATATCTAGTAGATATGACTATTTGGGAATAATTAATACAAGGGTTAGTATTTTCGAGGTCATTAGAATGAAGAACTTAGTAGTTCACAACTTAGAATTCTAGGATTTCTAGTTAGAACCTAGAATAGAGGACATTTAATACTCAAAGATTCCATGATAATGCAAGTGGCATTTTGATCAAAGGAATAAAGTCAAGATTTGAAATATGTAAAGTAATATATTCATAAAGAGTTGAGAATTTTCAAGTAAAAGAATTGCTCTTTTCAAGAAAGGACAACTTGAGACAAGGCTCATCTTAGCCAAGATCTCATGAGTTAGAAACTTAGAGGTAAGAGGTCTCAAGATAGTTTGACACCTTAGAAGAGAACTCTAAGAACCACAAGTTTAGGATGCTTATAAATTAAGTATTTAGAATAGTTACTATAATTTCATACTTATGAGTTCTAGTGCACATTTCTACGTGTATAGAACAAAGAAACTTATTTCACAAGAAGTATAGAATTCCGATTTGTGAATTAAGAAAAAAAAAAGATAAATCAAGTTTGGTAAGAATGCCATTGATAGAAATAGTAAAAGAAAAGTCATGTAAGAACTTGCTAGATTTGGAAGCTAAGACATAGACTTCAAGCTTACTAGTTCTATAAAAGAAATCATATCTTCATTCTCTAAGAGTTTTATCTAGGTAGATCGGATAGTTCCATCTATCTATCTAAAAGTGAAGAATAGAGATCCTAGGTAGACCCATCTTTATTAAGCAAGCAAGGTAAGTCTCTAGGCCAAGAACTCTCGAATGGCCAAGATACACTCAAAGGCAACGTTTGTAACCAAAAAGCAAGGCAATTCTGTGGGTTAGATATTCAAGACTGGCCAAGATATACAGAAAGGCACAGTTTGCATTTATTAGATAAGGCAAGGTTGTCTCTAGTAGCGAGCGATTATACAACAATGCACGGTCTATAAGTAAGAAAGTGAGTCTGAATGGAATACAAGTTGAGAAGCAAGTTTGATGTTTCTATTATAGTGCATCATAAACAATAACAAAGTAATGTGATCAAGTTTGAGCATGAGGGGAGGTGACTATTGATCCGTGGAGAACCAGATCTCCAAGAGACACGATTGGTAAATGCTACCAAGTTGCTTTAAATTGATTGTAAGTTTATTTATTTTCTATATTATATGCATTTATCGTGTATTATGATGAACTCATGCAATGATGGAAAATCTAGTTAGAATGCTCTAGCACTTTTAGTGAAAGTGAGCAGAATTCCAAGAGTTTTCCTTGACAGAATTACAGAAAAGGGCTGATTAGACCTAGCTATTCACCCTTTTGAACACCACTTCTCCTAGTGAAGAAGAAAGATGGATCTTATAGGATGTGCATTGACTATCGCTCACTCAATAAGATTGCTATCAAACATAACTATCCTATGCCAAGGATTAATGATCTTTTAGACACTCTAGGTGGAGCTGTTGTATTTAGTAAAATAGATTTCACAAGTGGCTACCCTCAGATTAGAGTAAAAGATCATGATAAGACTCACTTAATCTAGAGAAGACTTAGTTGTTTCTTTCGAGGATAGAGTATTTATTGATGGGATTCAGATGGATCCCAAGAAGGTTTCAATTATGTTATTTTATTCTACTTCTCAAGATGAGGGGTAGTTATAATCATTTCTAGGACGTTCCGGTTTTGATCGGAAATTCATCTCTTTTTATTCATCCATAGTATTGCCTATGATAAAATTGCTTCAAGGAAATGTTTCTTTGCATGGAAGCAAGAGTGGCAAGATACTTTTGATACTCTGAAACAAGTTGTTTCCGAAGCTCTTATACTCAAAGTGCTCGATCCACAACAACCCTTTGAGTTAGAGACAAATGTTAGTGGCATAAGCCATAGGGATAGTTTTGAGCCAAGATGGCAGGCGAGTGCATGAACAAGAGTTGTATGCAATGGTGTATGCACTTAAAGTCTAGAGACATTAAGTTTTATGACTATATATCATGAGAGTCTAAAACTCAAGCATTGCTTAGCAGTAGGAAAAAGTGTTAGATTGAATTATAAAGTGAGTATGATTTTGAAACTAAGTATTTGGCTCGTGAGGAAACTTAGGCTACTAGTGGGCTCAATAAAAAACCTTTACCTAATCTCCTTTGTGTAATAAATTCTAATTATCTCAATCAAACTCAAGAACAGTTGAAACAAGATTCGTTTTATGCACCTATGTTGAGTTTTATGCATGAAAAGAGGGGATGAATGTATCAAGACAAATCTGAGTTGCACAATGGATCTTCTAATTATCCATGTAAGATTGGTAATCAACTTCCTAGGAGTACGACATTCCATCCACAAAGTGATGGGGAAGAGAAGATGGTTAATCATGTACTTGAAAATATGTTGCATATGTATTCGAGTCAAGAGCAAGATAATTGGAGTGCTTATGTTCCCTTGGTTGAGTTTGCATATAATAGTGCATTGAATGCATCTATAAAAAAAATCCTTATGAGGATATGTTTGGTAATAAATGTGTGACTCAACCTTCATTTTCTAATTTGGCAAATAAAGTAGAGGTATCTCAAGAAATTATTGAGAACATTCGTAAAGAGACTAGAATATTAAGCAACACATACACCAAGTGCAAAAAACACAGAAGGAAATCTATGATTTGAAGAGGAGACTAGTTGATATTCAAACAAATGCAAAGGTATTAAATTCCTGAGGGCCTATGTAAGTATGATTTTGGGTATGCGTTCTATGCATAAAATCAGATTTTTGATGGATTTAGATAGTATGCATTATCTTCTATGCTTCAAATTGGTACAAAATTACCTCTGAATATGAAAATATTCAGACCTATGGAGATGGTTGATGGAGAACTGCCCTATATAGAAGGATACATTGAAACGCATGTATTTAATTTTTTGATAGGTGTGTTTTGGGAGTCTTCATGCGTATGAAATGAAACAATGTGACACAATTATAAGTATGGCTTGGTTACTTCAAAGTTTTGCAAGGACTGATTGTGAACAAAGAATAGCCACTTTAAGGTTAGATGATGAATCTATCCACATTCTACATGACATGCATAACTCTAAACCTATTCTTATTTACGTTATGGATTTAATTACGGGTATACATGATAACTGCAAAACATTTGTAGTTTATGTGAAAAGTATAGACCAGGAAGATAATGATGATAAGCTCATGAAGATAAGTCAAAATTAGTGTATAATTCCAAAATGCTTGTGAGAGGCAAACCATTTTAGTTGTTTGATCCACAAAATAGTGTTCGAGATGCCCTAAACTCAAATCAGTCTCCAAATATCAATTTTGATCATTACAAGTTTATATTATAGAGAGAGAAAAAAAAATCAAGGTATTATCATACAATAAACAAGTTTTAGAGTCGAAAACCAATTACTTAAAACATGATTCACAAAATCTTCAATTCTCCTGCATGATGTACCTTCTCTCACATAGCATTCTATTCTTTCATATTCACGTTCATTTCTTAAGCAGAAAAAAACATGTAGATATGGTTTATAGAGAATATATGGAAACTGTCATCTCTAAATCTTGTCTAGGTTAAAATGACCTAAGTATTTGATCTAAAAATTACCCAAAAAATGTATACTAGAGATTTGAAAATGAATTATTTCAGTATCAAAAGGAATCTATTACATGTAAAAGGTTTCTAACTTGCTCACAAACTATTAAAACCCTAAGATCAACTCCCTTCTTGCTTGATTTTGATATCCAAGGGTCATGTTTCGAATTGATTAGATCATCAATTTGTAATCACCATTTATAATCTACCACTGAAAACCTGTACAAGTAGGGGTTGTCCACATACATACTCAATCTTGCCAATGCCACTCTTGGGAGCTGAAGCACTCATGAACACCAAGTACTTTCAAGTTTTAAATTGTTATAGTCTTGTTGTTTGCTCTAGTCCTATCTATTCTTGTATCTTGGACATCCTCCTCATCAAGTTGCAATCTTGTAGTACAAGATCCTTTCCAATCCTCCCTTGTATTCTAATTCATCTCCTTGAAGGTAGTTCTTATAATCTAGAGATCTTGCTTTTTACCTACAATCACGGGCTGTGCGATCTTCTATATCATCTCTAGTTGAGTTATATATAGCTATCAATCCTTGCTTTGTGGAACTTTTGTGTATCAATTATATATTCTTGTATTATTTCCCTACATGTGTCCTTTTGTAATCGAAAGTATAATTTCAATACATGTTGACCTTAGAAGTGCAATCTTTTTATTAATTAATGCAGACAAAAGATAGATGTTTTTGAGCTAGTGGCACATGAATGAAATCATATACAAAGTTAATTGCATGTCTACATGCAACTCTACAATATGTTTTCATATAAGAAGGGGCCCATGTGCAACTTTAGAACATGTGACAATAGGGTGTCGTTAGTGACGCACTACAACATATCAGTGTTATACCGAGGCTTCTACAAAGGGTATTCAATGGGAACATTTTTTGGTCGATATCGGTGTATAAGTTGGTATAGGCCTCGGTAGCAAAGCACCACTATAGGCATTGGTATGGGTGTCGGTATCAGCGTCGATATAAGCATTGGTAATACCGACACTTATACGGATGTGCCCATACCGGTGGCCTAGTGTGCGTACCGACACATATACCTATTTTTATATTGATGTCTGCTTGAAATACTATTGGATATACTCACGACCATATTGCAAAATTTTTTTGGGCAAAGTGTGTTGTCTCTTGCTATAGCAACATTACCATGATTTTGTCTAGCAAAAGACAATACACTCTTCTCAAACAAAACTGAGTGCATGTGATGTGTACTCTAATGAAAACCAAAACATGATTTCATATAGCAAAATACTGTTGGACACAAAAGAGATGAGGAAAATGAACCATGAATCATGTACAAGAGAAGTTGTATATTCCATAAATGAAGCATGTACGAGTGTGGCAAAGCACTTCCATATAGGAAGCGAATACAAAATGTGGCAAAGATCTTGCATATAGGAACCAAATGCAATATTATGGTGCATCATTGCCACATATGAGTGTAATACAAAATTGTGGCAAAGCGCTACCATACATATGCTCAAGGGAATCAAAATCTCTACACCTACAATCCTGCAACAAAACATATGCGTAAAATGAGACAAATTGACATGATATACGTATACCTCATCATTGATTTTCCCATGAAATGATCGCATCAGTTCCTCTAAGTCTTGCAACGGTGTACCCAATCCATGACGATATCCATAAGCTTCCTTGGTTCGTGTCAGAGGACGATCCACTCCCAACTACTAGAATAAATATGAAAAAAGCTAGATGAACATTTATGATGTGCTTAACACAAAAAAAATTCAAGAACTCAAATGATACTTACAAATTGGTACCGCATATTGTCATATCTTTTGCTACCCCAATGTGACGTTCCAACTGTATCTAAAGGTGTGGCCGCGGCATCTTGCTACTGACGAGATCAGTCACAAGTTATCTCTGAAAGCATCACAAGCCTCGAACCACCAATGAGATATCACCTTCCATGCTGGCCATTACTCTTCATATATCAACTCTGTTGAATAGATTGATGCATGGACTTTCCGGACGCATCCATCACCAGAGCTCCATCACGTATGCGATATATCTTGGAGTCCTCATGGTCATGAGCTCCGCAAGGTGTACATGGAGATTCCATCTGATCCAATGTGTAGATGTTAGGATATATATATATATATATATATATATATATATATATATATATATATATATATATATATATATATATATATATATATATATATATATATATATATATATATAGATACATAGATACACACACACACACACACACACACACATACATATATATATATATATATATATATATATATATATACCCTAAAAATTTAGAGATCTAGTTTTTAGATATTTCATTATTTATATTTTATATATTTAGGTTTTCCTCTAATATTTCATATTTTTGTGTGTATGTATGTGTGTGTGTGTGTAAAAACTCAAAAATACTATTTTTGATATATTAATTCCATTTTTGTTTATAAAATAGATCTTTAAACTTTTAGTTTATATATATATATATATATACCCTAAAAACTGAAAGCTCTATTTTATAGATACTTGATTAGTTATATTTTATATATTTGGATTTTCTTGTAATATTTCATATTTTTGTGTGTATGTATGTGTGTATGTGTAAAACTCAAAATTCCTATTTTTGATATATTAATTCTATTTTTGTGTATTAACTCAAAATCCCAATTTTGGTGTGTGTATATATATATATATATATATATATATATATATATATATATATATATATATATATATATATATATATATATATATATCCTAAAAATTTAATGATCTATCTTTTAGATATTTAATTATTTATATATGTGTGTATATATGTGTGTGTATGTATATGTGTGTATGTCTGAGTGTGTATGTATATGTGTGTATGTATAATGTGTGTATGTATGTGTGTTGTGCGTGTGTGTGTGTACATGTATGTATGCATATGTGTGTGTATGTGTGTATGTGTGTACATGTATGTATGCATATGTATGTGTATGTGTGCATGTGTGTATGTTTATGTGTATGTGTGCATGTATGTATATGCATGTGTGTATGTATGTATGCATGTGCATGTATGTATACATGTGTGTGTATGTATGCATATGTGTGTGTATGTATGTATGCATATGCATGTGTGTATGCACAAATGTGTGTATGTATATGCATGTGCATATGTATATGCATATGTGTGTGTATGTATGTATGCATATGCATGTATGTATACATGTGTGTGTATGTATGCATATGTGTGTATGTATGTATGCATATGCATGTGTGTATGCAGAGATGTGTGTATGTATATGCATGTGTATATGTATATGCATATTTTTGTGTATGTACGTATGCATATGCATGTATGTATACATGTGTTTGTATGTATGCATATGTGTGTGTATGTATGTATGCATATGCATGTGTGTATGCACATATGTGTGTATGTGTATGTGTATGTGTATGTGTGATGTATGTATATGCATATGTGTGTGTATGTATGTATGCATATGCATGTATGTATACATGTGTGTGTATGTATGCATATTTGTGTGTATATATGTATGCATATGCATGTGTGTATGTATGTATGCATATGCATGTGTGTATGCACATATGTGTTTATGTATATGCATATGTGTCTGTATGTATGTATGCATATGCATGTATATATACACGTGTGTGTATGTATGCATATGTGTGTATGTGTTTATGCATATGCATGTGTGTATGTATACATGTGTGTGTACATGTATGTATGCATATGTGTGTGTATGTATGTATGCATATGCATGTGTGTATCCACATATGTGTGTATGTATATGCATGTGTGTATGTATATTTATATGTGTGTGTATTTATGTATACATGTGTTTGTATTTATATGCATGTGTGTATGTGTGTATGTATAAGCAACTATATGTGTATGTATGCATATGCATTGTGTATGTATATCCATGTGTATGTATGTATGTATTTATGTATATGTATGTATGTATGTATATGCATATGCATGTGTGTATGTATGTATGTATGTTGATGCATGTGTGTATGTATATGCATATGTGTGAGTGTGTATGTATGCATATGCATGTGTGGATGCACATATGTGTGTGTATACATATGTGAGTGTGTATATATATGTATAGATCTCTCTCTTTCTCTCTCTCTCTCTCTTTATGTTTATCTAGATGTCTCTCTTTATTTAAACTCTGTCTCTCTCTCTCTCTCATGTCAATCAAAAACAAAACAATCACTTACATCCATGTATTTGTTTGGATCGTTATCATCAAAGCCACTTAATGTTGTCCTTCATCAAATTCTAAAGACATGACACCGAAAGCTCTTGCAAAACTAAAGAGAAGAGAAATTAGAAAAGGGAAAACATTAAGAAAGGGAGAGAAGTTCTATAGTATGTGCGTTACTTACCAAAATTCTAGATCTAGAGAAATAGACAGGTGTGCTTAGAGAGGGAGAGAGAGAAAGAGAGAAAAAGAGACAAATGTAGCTCATGCACACAAAGTTGACAATAGCAAGCTTCATTTCAATACGCGAGCAAATGTCAAATTTTTGCTCTCGGGTCTGGTTAGAACATTGCATCGGCATACATGCCGGTATAAGCATCCGTATAAGTGTGGGTAACTTCCAATAGGTTAGCGACACTTGTATTGATGCTCATACCGATGCATATATAGGCCCTAAGTTTCATATGATTAAATGACCGTTGGTATTGCCTCTATTGGTTTTCAAGCATTTTCAACAGTCATACCAATGCCGAGGCATGACCGTCGGTATGCATGTCAGTATGCCTGTAATATGTTGTAGTGAGTGTGAGGAAGGGGTTTCTTTTGATCTCCTAATACTAAATATTCTAGGGGATATAGCACGTAGAACTATATATTCTACTTTTTAATTTTCCTATGTATGTCATCTTGGTTTAATACCTTGTCTTTAGATAACATATGATCCATCACTCATGTTCCATGTTTATTCCTAGACGAAAAGGGCCTTTTCTGCAACTTCTTAAGAGAAATATACAAAGGCAATCCCTTCATGGAATGTGACTACCATGGATGAAAATTTCGCACATTTAAGTAAGAAAAATAGACCTAAAAACCATCGTATGCGAAAAAATTTGTCACACACATCGATGAGAGAAGGAAATATATAAGATACTAACCTAAGCTAACATCTAAAGCATAAGGAAGATGAATTTGTATCGTACATCCATTGAGCATGCAATTTAGAATGAATGCGAAAATAAATGTTATGAGAAAAAAGAATTCCTTTAAATGTATTACGAGAATTAGCATTTTATTTCTCGTTTTGATGTATGTCATGAGAATCAATAAAATAAATGTATCGTTACTCCTTAGCCCACATGATTATAATGGTCATGGAAATCTCATCTCCATATGTTGGAACTTCATTCCATGCATAGAAAGAGCATCTCCTCAATATCAGAATGGATTAATTGGGATCAAAAGTAAAAGACTTCAAGAACATGTATTATAAATTTTGAAAGATTTGTATAAAGGTAGTGTTTAAATGATAGAAAAAATTCCATCGTAAATGCATTGAAAAAAAAAAATATTAGAAACCTTTAAAGGGCATATATGAGAAAAGCGTAAATCATGCAATAACACATTTTCTTCTCATTCTAAGGTAAGAAAGATTCTATAAATTCCTTTTCTATGATTCACGTGTCAAAAAGAGTTTTATAATATGCGTATAGCCTAATGCGTAGTAAAATACATCTAAAAGGAATTTAAGGAGCTTTCAAGTGAACCCTTCAAAAATGTTTCCAAGATAAGGAGTGCATGTTGCTCTTTGCTCGAGTCGTGGACTTTGAATTTCTTCATTTTATTGAAATTATCATGTTTCAAGCAAATACCATTCATGTCCTATATTTCATAGCTGAAAAGATAGAGCTGCTACTTTACCTTATAGTATTTGAAATGAAAACACTTAAAAATACGAAATTGAAGTTAACTTACAGACTTAAAATTCTATAACACATCATTATTTACTAGGAAGGCTTGCATTAAGCCTTACTTTGTAGCTTAAACAAATTTTTCTCACTTGGACTTTCTAATTTACTTAAATATAAGCGGACATAAGTTTCTGGAGGAGGAAAAAACTACCCGCCGATAAGGGCTCCATAGTTGGATGTATTTCTCAAGAGGAGGAAAACAATGTTTGCCTCAAACTCTACCTCGATGTATTAATTATTCGGAGAAAAAGAATAGATGCTTTAGAGGTTATAAAGATGGGTGGGTGCATGTGCACAAAATTTACCATTTGTTTCAATGTTTTTCTCATAGATGAAAAATGATTGGGTAAGGATGCCTATATGTATTAAAGAAATAATGATCAGTACATTGTGTCTATTGAAAACGGATAAGTCGACTCCAATCTATAAGACACTACAACTAGAAGTCCTTTTCAAGATGCAGAGTGGAGAACTTCTAAAGGAAAATAGAAGTAGATTAATGAAAAGCTAGACTTTTTTTTTTTAAGTTCACAAGTAGACCCTGAGAGATAGACAATGGTGTATACGTTCTTCAATGGTATAACCAAAGTGTGTATCAACCCTCAAATAAGTTTTGTAAGGCTCGGATACAAAAAATAAAATGTATGAGTAAACGTTAAAACATGAGTTGAGGGGAATCTCTCTATAGAATAGATTTTGCGCTCTCAACATAGAGAACAAAGATATCAAAATAAACATATCAATAGACGCATTAAGATAGGCTATAAAGGCTTCGATGAAAGCTATCCGAATCTTACCAATCAATTCATGCATAGGATCAGGAGAACGAAAGTTTTATTTCTTAAAGTTTAGCATTTCATGAAGGATTACATACGTGAAAAAGAGTTCGAATTTGATCTATAATTAGAGGTAAAAACGGCCAACTAATAACGAAGGAATTCAAGGATGAAGGTAATACAAGGGTTTTGCATGATAAATCCTGATATAAACGAACAAGCCATCTTGTATGCAAGGAAGGAAATTTTTAATTTTAGAGAAAAGTATTGCCTTATGAAAATCCTCAAATTAATAGAAGCTTTTATATTTTTTGGATTCTAGTTTAATATATTGGAATTGAACCATAGGTTTGTGTGCATGTAGGCCTGGAGGTTTTAAAAATCTAGCTTTAAATTGACTTCTTATTGGGAATATTTGTATCTGATGAAGTACATAAACGTCATGAATATATCAAATCTAAAGTTCAAGTCCTTGAGAATGTATACCACGGTTCAAATCTATAAGGTTCTAAGAGATTTATTTAGGATTTTCTTTGATCTTATTAAAATTAGGTTGACAAAAGTGAAGAGAACCCTTCTTTTCCAAATTTTAGTGTGAAGCCTAAAGCCTAGTTGGACAGAGTAATCCTCTAATCGAATGAAAGGTCACTAGATGTTGGATGAAACTTCAGCATAGCTAAAACTCGAAGTCATATGTTTATTTGAATAGTAATAGAGCTTCATATGTTTTGGGGAATAGTAATAGGAAAATCATAGTAATAGTAATAAAACTGTAAGTCATATGTTTTAGTGAATAGTAACATTTGATTTGAGGATATCCTAGAACTATGAAGATTGGAGAACTATGATGAGAATATTCCATTTATGATCACATTTAAGAATCACGAGGACCAAATAATGTAAATGCATTAAATAAAACAGTAGAGGCTTGAGGATAGTTATAAAAATATTGATAGTGATATTTAATGCATATTGCATTGACTATTAAACAGAGATAAACTCTCACTTTATTCATTTTCATAAATTCAAATCGTTTTTTATCCAAAGAAAACTTAATAATTAAGGAATAATATAATCCAGTATAGAGTACTATAAAATCATACTCTATCTGTTAGGAAGATGGCACGAGACAAGGACTGCATTGGCACGTGATGGAAGTTTCTTTGGAACGTTACAGTGTGGTGCTATTGAATTAAAAAAAATAAAATCAAACGAAAAAAATTTCTGCCTAACGTTAGGCCATTCCATTTCACAACTGGTTGCAAGCAGATTCTGCGTACTATCTTTCATAGTAAAGGACATTAAAGATAATCTCCAAGCATTTTGATGAACCTTTAGGATTGTAAATGGCCCAAAATATTGGAAAAACGTATTTCTCGTACTTAATAAGGAAATTGGGATTTGGGAAAAAGAAATACAATCTACATATGTACTAAATCGAGGATCGTCTAGAGTCAATTTATTGAAGTTTCAAGTTCACTATGTAATCTGTCGATTGTGGAGATCCCCCAACAAATATCAAACACAACTTTGAGAGAGTACGACATTTTCACACTTCCTTTTGAAAAAAAAAAACAATTATCAAGCACGAAACTATATACATATACCCGGAAAATAGTAAAAACCACACATAAAAGTGTTCGAGTTTAACTTTTCATCTGCAGGAATGGCTAATTTGTGTCTTTTCTTCTCTCATATGTAACTTGCTATGAAGTGTTAATGATGAGTGCGTAAGCCTCTATATGTCCAAGCTTTTTAGGCTTGCTAGATAGGCAGACACACCCACATACTTCTCATTAAGCCATGTTGTCGGTTGGCTTTTGGGGAAGCACGAATTATTCTGTGCGTGTGTGTTGTGTGTGTGTGTGTGTGCGCGCGCACGCGCGCATGGGTGAGTGTTTGTGAGTGTGTGTGTGTTTGTGTGAGAAAGAGAGAGAGAGAGAGTCCCTTTTTTTAGTAGGATATCCTATGTGTATTAGTTCATTATAGCAAGGTGCACAGGTACTCGAAATAAACATCGAAATTGAATATGTGGCAATAACTAAAATTATTTCTAATAAGCTGAACTACAGAAGAGTAAATCTTCCTGGTACGTTTTATTCGAATACAAAACATGGTCATAAGCACGATGCAAGTCGCTGGGACATGATGGTCTCCACACATGCCACCATTTAGTGGAGATATGAGGATATGAACTGCGACATTCGTGAAGTCTAATGGTAGTTTCTAATGGTAGTCCAATGGTCGAATGCACAACTATGCATGTCATAGTAGCCAGCATGGATAGATACCTTCTTTGCAGCAACTGCCCCTTTCACAAATGGATAGGTGAGGAGATTTTGCATGGAAAGGTTAACACATTCCTGAAAAGTAGAGATTCCGGTAAGTATGTCATGTTTAACCAGACGAGGCATTATGAATTTCGAATAAGTAAAGAGGTGTATGTACTCTTCAATCTCAGTTACTGTGCAATTCTACATGTTAATCGCTACATTCTGATTACGTTATAAAATGCTGCATATGTTTGGAACTCATGGTTTTTAGATATAATATCGTAAACAGATTATATAATCTGTCCATATATTTGATCTTAATTTCTTTACCTTTTCACAAACTGTACACTGTTCTTCAAAGCTTTTGGATGAGTGCACCTCCTTCACCTTTTTGCAAG
The DNA here is from genome assembly GCA_020310875.1 of Ceratopteris richardii. Lineage (NCBI taxonomy): Eukaryota > Viridiplantae > Streptophyta > Polypodiopsida > Polypodiales > Pteridaceae > Ceratopteris > Ceratopteris richardii. The sequence continues at coordinate 154,748,133 of CM035422.1, forward strand.
TGTGCTCGCCAATTTTTAGCCAGTTACTGAAGTGTTCACTGAATCAGGTGGATTATCAGGCAAGAAATGATAATCAGTACCAACAGGTAAGATACGAAAAGTACAATAAGATAAGCGCGTTTGATCTGTGAGCTCATGCAACATATTTTCCCTTTTAATTTTATTACACAGTACTCAAGATTCTGGATATTGGCGTCAGGAAATATTTCAATCCTACGATTAGATATGTATGGATGGGTAAAGACCTGAAGTCGGACTTCTCTCCGTGATGAGCCTTCATTAGAGATTGAATTGCATCACATTTCGTGTGACTCTCACGATCAGTTTGTGCTCCTCTGTTATTTCTCCTCCTCAATCTTTATTGTTAATGTCTTACGACTGAATCCAAAACGCCTAACTGAGACTAGAAAAGTTGATATTGGAAGCCTTATTCTTTCAGAAGAGATACCTTGAGCTCATTGACGGCATATTCAATCGCAGCGTGAGCAGAAGGGCAAGTACCCTGGCGAAAGAAAGAAGAGGAAAAAAAAAGTTTAGCGTTCACAAATAGGTGGATGACTGTTTACAGATGATTCGCGTCAATCGTATTAGTGAAATTTGTCTTTTCTCCGATTTTTGCTTCTAGCAGGAAAAAAGAAAAAAAGAAGAAGAAGAAGAAAAAAAACTCTGCTGAACAAGAGCAAAGAAAAAACAACAAGGTTGAAATGCGTAGATTTCGTTGGATTATAATTCTGCTTAGAATTTCTCTCTTTCTTTTTCCGTGATTAAGATCTCACCTCTTGACCGTATGGAGCTACAAGACAGCCAACATTTCGGACAACAATTGCTTCACCCAGCTCCAAGTTCAGTATCTTGCAAGGATCAACTCTCGAGTCGCAATCGCTGAATATCAAGAACTGCCCAGATCATAAGGAGAGGTTAGTAAGTCGGAATGATAACCTTTAAGAATACCCTCGTCGGCATGCATTTCATTCGCACAATCTAAGCAGACGAACGACCAGTTATTCCTGTAAAAATAATGTTGTAAGCGGAAGGTTTTGTGTAACATAATCCTAGTAGGAGATGGTTGAACTACACCCTAAGAGAGAGGATTAGGAAGTAATCCTCAACCATGGCTTTTGGGGCAAGTGGTTAGCCCATCACATTCCTAACCAAGAGGTTGTGAGTTCAATTCCTTACATTGAGGGACATCAATTCAAGGGCACCTAGGGAGTTCAAGGGACTGATCACCGAGGCTAGAGGGATACAAGAGTAGATCATTGAGGACAATGATTGACCAAGGGGGGAAGAATGTAACATAATCCTAGTAGGAGATGGTTGAACTACACCCTAAGAGAGAGGATTAGGAAGTAATCCTCAACCATGGCTTTTGGGGCAAGTGGTTAGCCCATCACATTCCTAACCAAGAGGTTGTGAGTTCAATTCCTTACATTTTGCCATTCGCGTAAAGATCGTGGAATGTTCTATTACATAAAAACCGGGAGTAGAACTACCTTAACGTCACGTTATAATGTGAATATATATTGTTCGTCGATAAGTTACCTTTGGCTTGTGGCACTCGGCCAACTTTTCATAATACTCTTTCTTTTCCCTGAGTAGAATATGATTATTGTTAGCTTTTCAAGTCTCAGGCACAGATTCATAACTACTCAAAGTAATGGTAATGAATCCATTGAATCACTTACTCGAAGTGGATCTTAAATTCCTGGAAGCCACGTTTAATCTTTTCTATCGGGTTGATGGCATGCCCGATCAATTCAGCCTTCTCCTTAAATTCCTCGAGCTCCTCGTGTAGATGTGCCTCGCAAGCTTCCCTCTTGCATTTGGTTTCCTCCAACTCTTTGTGCCGCTTGAGATCAAGGATCTCCTTCTTCAGCTCAATCATTTCCTTCAACTCATGCTCTTTGATCTTCAGCTCCTCCCACTCTTTACATATCTTCACCTTCAATTCCAATTCCTTCGCCACTTTTTGAAGCTTTTTGAGAGCGAAATGCTCTAGTCTAGGGCAACATCTGCAGATCAGAGGGGCATAGCAGTAAGTTTATGTGAGTTAAGTCAATTGAAACAAGCAATGTGTGTTCGAATGCGTGCGTAAGCCTGTGCGTGTGTGAGTACGTGCATTTGTGTTTCTGTGTGTATCTCTGTATGTGTGTGTGTGTGCGTGTCTGTGTGTGCACGCGCACATGTGTGTCTTTCCATGTAGAGAGAGAGAGACGGAGAGAGAAAGAGAGAGCGCATGCAGTGGAAGCGGGTAAAACTTACGAAACAAGTGTTTGAACTTCGGCAAAGCCCTCCTCCAAGCATGTGATCTTCCCCATATCTCTGTGTTATTCATATCATCAAATACAAAGTAAGCTAATCGGTACAATGTTAACATAATCTTACTTTTCTCTGTGAATTGTGCAGAACCCTGCTTACCTTAATTATGCGAATCGAAAGTTGTGAAATGTGTGCTCTCGTAGAGGACAGCAAGCTTGGACGTGAGACGGACTGATGAACGGCAGTTACTACTAGAGGTAGAGGTTATGGGGGAGTGACTTGTGTAGCACAAGGGAGCGCTGGTGTGGAGATCAGAAGGGGCGTATTTAAGCTTTTTCAAATGTCTTGCTTGCGTGCACGGAATCTCTTCTCTCTCTCTCTCGCTCTCTAAGTGGTTGTCCATCTCAGATCACGATAACGAAGACCCTCGTGTTCGATTCTGTCAAGTTTCAAATATGGACTGGGCCTCTGCAGAATTCCCTCTTTACAAAAAAACAAAAAAAAAAATGGGGCAGTTTGAAATATTACGATGGTACGGACGATGGCAACGAGCAACACTGCTAGAAACAATGAAACATGCTGAAATGTATGTTTAGAAACAACTTCAAATATTCGCTTTATAAATTTTCGAGTCGAAGAAGTGATTTGTTAGTTTAGGCACATGGTTTTAAAGTTCTCCTTTCATCACGGCGCATGTTTTTGCAGGTCTCGTTACGTCTGTTCGACTCGCTCTTTGGTATACATGTGCTACAATGAGTGTTCGTTCTTTATCGGCTCTCCTGCAAGAGGTGCAACGAGTGTTGATGTTTTATTTGGCTCTCTCTTTCTTATACAAGAGGTACAGCGAGTGTTGGCTTTGTTTTTAGAGTACAATGAACGAAAGACACATACATCCAAACTCGTAAGATAGAAGCACCAAACATTTGGATATGCCGAAGATTGAACATGTGCAATGAGTGACAGTGGATCTCAAGCACCTTGCCCCATGGCATTCAAAGCTTATCGCTACACCACACTCCTTTGCACTATCACTCTTGAATGTTTATAAGCCTTGTTACCTCGAAACTTGACGTTTTGGTCCCTCGTTCAACGTTTGATGGTTCCTCGAATAGGAGGACAATGTGTAGAGATAGCAAAACCTGGAGAGGAGGTTTCAAGTTTAGCCATAAACACCACACATAAATACATATAAAGATCACACCATCTGCACTCTATAAGCAAAAAAAAGTATTGCTTTTGTCAGCTTCTTCTCGAAGTACAAAAGAGCACAACACTTGCCACACTTCCAAGCTCCAAGGCATGAAAAACAATTTTGTTCCATGGAACAGAGAAACGTTTACACACATACACACGCACACACACAGATACGCACACACACAGATATGCACACACACATTTTTAGCTGCTTACATTACCTGCTTGTGCAACACTTATCTCATTATGAGTAATCTTAACTTACAGAACATGGAAATGCTTGAAAATTGGAGCGCATCTTTCCTTGATTGTTCAATGATTTGGAGTACATACGTTCAACCATTTCTGTTATTTTGTCACCATCAATTACGCCATTTCATCATCATCATCATCGAGAAAATCTTGTAACTTATATGTTTTTTTTATTGATGTTTATTATATGTAATACAAGACTATGATGGAGAGACTGATATGGGTGAGGTGGAGAAAAAGATATAGAAGGGACGATACCGATCATCATAGGGTAGTGACCTCTCTACCCATGATGTCTCTCCAAATAGATCAAATCATGCTGATGATCATGATGATGAGGATGATCATGATGATATGGATAATCATGATCACGGAGGGGATTCACATGACTGACCTATTATAGTGATGTATTATTTACATTGACACACACTCATTCCATTTATGTTTTTAATTGTCTATGGTGTGAATTATACGATTGAAATGTACTAATGATTTTGATTATAACTTATATTGAGCATGTGATTTATTACTGTAATCGTATGATTCATTCATATTTTATGTATGTTTGTATATATATATATATATATATATATATATATATATATGCATGTATATATATATATATATATGCATGTAGGTATATATCTTTAATCATGTAAGTGCATTATATGCATGTATTTGTGAGTATGTGTGTGAATGTGTATGTGTATATGTATGTGTCTGTATATGTATATGTAGGTGCATGTGTATGGACGATGGTACGGACGATGGCCTGCTAGAAACAATGAAACATGCTGAAATGTATGTTTAGAAACAACTTCAAATATTCGCGTTTATAAATTTTCGAGTCGAAGAAGTGATTTGTTAGTTTAGGCGCATGGTTTTAAAGTTCTCCTTTCATCACGGCACACGTTTTCGCAGGTCTCGTTACTTCTGTTCGACTCGCTCTTTGGTATACATGTGCTACAATGAGTGTTCGTTCTTTATCGGCTCTCCTGCAAGAGGTACAACGAGTGTTGATGTTTTATTTGGCTCTCTATTTCTTATACAAGAGGTACAGCAAGTGTTGGTTTTGTTTTTAGAGTACAATGAACGAAAGACACATACATCCAAACTCGTAAGATAGAAGCACCAAACATTTGGATACGCCCGAAGATTGAACATGTGCAATGAGTGACAGTGGAGCTCAAAGCTTATCGCTACACCACACCCCTTTGCACTATCACTCTTGAGTGTTTATAAGCCTTGTTACCTCGAAATTTGACGTTTTAGTCCCTCGTTCAACGTTTGATGGTTTCTGGAATAGGAGGAATATGTGTAGAGATAGCAAAACGTGCAGAGGAGGTTTCAAGTTTATTCATAAACACCACACATTAATACATATAAAGATCCCACCACCTGCACTCTATAAGCAGAAAAAAAGTATTGCTTTTGTCAGCTTCTTCTCGAAGTACAAAAGAGCACAACCCTTGCCACACTTCCAAGTTCCAAGGCATGAAAAACAATTTTGTTCCATGGAACACAGAAATGTTTACACACATACACACGCACACACATTATTAGCTGCTTACATTACTTGCTAGTGCAACACTTATCTCATTATGAGTAATCTTAACTTACAGAACATGGAAATGCTTGAAAATTGGAGTGCATCTTTCCTTGATTGTTCAATGATTTGGAGCGCATACGTTCAACCATTTCTGTTATTTTTGTCACCATCAATTATGTCAAGCACGAATGATACAGTTCTCGCCATATGTAAATAATTCTTAGGTAAGTTACACTTTTTATAGTAATTTCGCTTCCAAATATGGATATTCTTGTAGGGGGATTACTATAGCATGATGTGAATGTGTAAAAATACTGAGAATTTTAAGGTGTAAAAATACCGAGATTTGTTTTCAAGTACCTTGAAATGAGCAATACTTTTCAGATATTATCCGAAATAAGATGTAAATATACGTTTTTTTAGACTAAAGTGAATTCAAAGGTATCATACGTGAACACAAATAGCCTTATAATGGGGAATCTACAATGTTTATTCACTTAAGAGGAATATAAGATCAACCATTCTATATGATATGTTACTAAATTTAGCGGCTACAAAAAATTGTAAGCCCGCTCAATTCGTTTCTTTTAAATCCTTGTCAAGAATTGAAGTGGACTCCTAGTATTAGGTAGAACTATTCGATCTTGTTCATTATCAAGGAATAGGGCCTCTGCATTCTCTTAACCCACAAAGAATGAAGTCAAGGGAATGAAGGGTTTTATTTGTGGAAGCGTCTTTCGAATCAAGATAGAGTGGACCACCTTTTAGAGCATTAATTGAGCTTCAAGAGTGAACTATGAAGACCACTACCTCTTAATAAAGAGAATCCATGCTTGGGATAACACAAGGTCCTACCTCCTTCTCGAACATGATCCCCCTTAATACAAAGAATTTCTAGTTCGAAGAGGAATGTGGATCTTAATATGTCGATTTATAGGACATGGAGTGTCAATTCATCAGATATAAGATGGGATTTAAAGTTCCTTCCATATGGCATCCATTCATTAAGAATGATAAAGGTATTTTGTTGTGGAAAGTTTTCCATCATGGTATTTGGGGTAATGTTAAAGATATCAAAATTTTTTGGGCCTCGCTATGGTCTAAGAGTTGTCTCAATGGGATAGAAGACATGAGTCACCTCTAGTTTTCATGTCCAAGGTGACCTTTTTGTTTCATAGGCCATGCAAAGACTTTTGCCTTTATAGAATTAGATAAACTAGAAACAACCCTTACTTGGAGAAGGAATAAATTTCTTTGTGGCATTGTGCAATGCCATCAGGGGAGATGATTTTTAAAAGCTTCGAGAGAGATATGGGCCGCAAAATTTACAAAACCTGAAAAAGAGTGGCCAATTGATAAGACCCTTATCATTTTAGATAGAAAAATTCATATTTCTAAGAAGTTACCTCCATTTAGACATCATAGGGTGTTTGTATACGAGAGCAACAAGATCCATAGCAAATGATCTCCCCATTAGGGGGAAAATTAAGATTATTAACCTTCTTTGTAACTCTTAATAAAAGTTTTATTTTTAGTTGTTTCGACTAACCTTCCATCTCTTAGGCCTTGTCTAAGGCGTAGTGTTCCTATAAACTTTGGACCATGAACGTTGTTTGTCCTACACTTTCTTTGTGGGATAAGGGCCGTATCAGGACATCCCATGGACATTTAGCTCCTTCACTTGTATATTTTCCATTCATTTAATTCATGCAAGGGAAAAAATGATGGCATCATAGGCATCTTCCATGCAACTTCAGAAACATAAGAAACATATAGCATAAATAACTCATTCTTGTTTTCTTCATTATGATGCCTTTAGTAAAATCTACATAAATGCATGATTTGAAGGAAGTTTATTTATGAACTTCGCATCATAGTCACACAATGATCTACTCTTGGCATTGAAAGACCTGGGACTCACCCAAAAGTTCATTAAGATGGTCTCTACATTGATGGGAAATGTTTCTGCTATAATTAAAATCAATGGCTAGCTTTCTCAAGTGACTACATTAAAAAGTTATATCACATAAGGGTGCCAATTGGCACCACTTATCTTTGCTATTGCCGTTAGTGGTCTTAGCTACCTTCTTAAACGTAAAGCACACCTAGGTCTTACTCAAAGCCTCAATATTCCTCTCAATGAAGACCATATGATCATGAGACTCTTTTTAAGGACACTAATGCTTTTGTGCATAATGATGGGATAAGCATTTAAACCTTTGGCGCTTGTCTTAATACATCTTTTGAGACATTGGGATCCAAAATAAATCATGCTAAACTGATTTAGAAGCTTTTTTTGGACATAATCCTCAATTTTTACTAGAACATGCCTACCAATTGATGCTTAGCAGACAAATCTTCTGCCTCTTAGGTATTCCGGTGGGATTCGATGTTGGGGCACCGATGCAACCAGTCTCTCCCTAAGCTCAAGAATAAGTTGACAGACTAGAAAGATATGCACATAAATCAGGCGAATCATGCAATGGTGCTTAACAGATTCCTCGTTTCATCCATCAATTACTTTCTCTCTTGTTGGAGATGGACAGACCAAGAGATTATCAAATTGGAAATAAATTGCACAAACCTTTTCTAGGCTAGTGACCCTAACAAAAGTGATATCCCCAAAATTTAATCAGCTTCTTGCATTAGCCAAAAAGATCAAATGTTTTTGGGCATTCTCGACCTTGAAGAAATGGCCAATAATTTTGTGACAAAATGGCTAGTTAAGACTTGGAGCAACATAGATGCCTCTTGGTCCGAGCTTATATTTAAAATCAAGAGTGCTATCAAGCTTGCGGGCATCTCTAGGTGGAAGGGTGTTGACCTTCTTAACCTTTTGTTCTCACCCTTTTGGGTGAATCCTAGAGGCTAGCCCTTGGTTTGCTCTTTGTGGAAGACTTGGAAAAAGATTAAGAAATTTGTCAAGCTCAATGAAGATTGGAAATTGGCACATGGGATTAGACAAAATGATTCATTTAGGTTCCTAATCAAGGGATTCAAAGGGGCGGAATCTTGGAATTTTTCGAAGGGCATTAAAGGCATGGAATCTTGGAACTTTCTAAAATCCAAGATACTTTCGAACAAAGGTTTTCTTTTGCAAAAGCAAATCAGGAACCAACAAACTAGCAATTGTATTAGGTTTGAGGAGATTGATCCGACCTTAAGAGTCTACTATGAAGAATGGTGCCTGCTCTAGAGTAGATTCAATGCTTGGGAGCACTCGAGGACTCACATTCTCATTGGTTCGGACTCTCCCTACCATTAGGGTTGTCAGACATTGACCCAGAGGGATTAGTGCATGTGATTGTTGGAGTTAGACGTCTACAGAAGCACGCGAACATCACAAGGAAGAATAAGAATCTTGGAGCACAACACACAATACTGAATGTATTACTAGAGAATGTACAAAGATAATTAGCCCATTAGAGCAATAGGCGTATATACAAGCCGGGGCAAAAAAACCTCCTAAAGAGGGAAAAAAGTGCCCCGACGGTGCTAGTGTGTATACACACATCACTACCTAAATATATCAACTAATCCCCCCTAGGAGTGATGCGGTGAACAAGGAGCTGGCACTCATGTATAAGGAAGTGCCAAGCCATGTGGAAATCACTCCACAAAAGGAAGTAAGCCCAAAGCTTTGCGGAAAGCTTCAAACTTCTCCCTAGGCAGAGCCTTCGTGAAAAGGTCTGCAATGTTCTCCTGCGTGGGCATATATGCCAAGCTGATCTCTCCAGCAGAGAATCTCTCCCTGACATAGTGATAATGCATCTCAATGTGCTTAGTGCCATGGAACAGAGGGTTCCTCACTACAAACAATGCGCTTTGACTGTCAGTGAAGATGGTGGAGGCAAAAGTCTGACCAACACCCAAATCAGCCATAAGGCATCTAAGCCACACACACTCAATAGTAGTTGTGGAAGCTGCCCTATACTCAACCTCACAACTAGAAGTGGCCATAGTAGGCTACTTCTTGCTCAAGCAAGATATACATGAGCTACCAAGCATGAAGCAAAAGCAACTAGTGGACACACGAGTGTCATAGCAACCAGCAAAATGAGAGTCATAAAGAGCATGAAAATCTGGCGCTAGTGATCCCCCCTTGGGATTAAACAAACCCAAGTAGCCCAGTACCACTCAAATAGCAAAATATGCGCTTAACTGCTTGCCAATGCTTGAATCCGGGGTAATGCATAAACCTGCTCATCTATGAAATAGCAAACTGAATATTTGGCTGAGTAATGCATAAGTAAATCAAGCATCCAACAGCCTGCTGATAGAGAACAGCATCAAATGCATCTTCACCATCATGAAGACTCAATGGTAAACTTGTCTCCATAGGAGTGGCAATGGGCTTAGAGTCTTCAAGGCCAAAATGCTGCAATAATGTGTCAATCTATTTCGTTTGACACAATGCCATTCCACCATCAACTTGCATAAAGTGAATGCCCAAATAGTGATGCAAATGTCCTAAATCAAACATCTCAAATGAGGCATGCAAATCAGCCTTAAAATCAGCAATATGCTTCTCAATAGGACGAGTGAGTAGCATGTCGTCAACATAGACAACAATGATCAGAAGCACATCATTAGCACGCTTAACATATAAGGTGCTTTCACTTAGACTGTTCTCAAAACCATGTGCAATCAGATAGGCATGTATCTTCTCATACCAAGCACGTGGTGATTGTGTTAAATCATATAATGCCTTCTTTAACCTGCACACCTGGTTTTCATGCCCTTTCTGCACAAAGCCACGTGGCTGAAAAGCATACACTCTTTATGCAAGTCACCATTCAAAAATGTTGTTTTAATGTTCAACTGATGTACATTCCAACCATGATGAGCTACAAGTGCACAAATGCTCCGAACAGTAGTCATACGACATGTAGGTGCAAATGTCTCATCAAAGTCAATGCCTCTTTCCTGTGCATAACCCTTTGCAACAAGCATAGCCTTATACCTCTCAACTGTACCATCCAGTTTACGCTTCAGCTTGTATACCCACTTAGTGCCAATGGCCTTCTTGCTAGGAGGCATGTCGCATAAAGACCAAGTATCATTCTTCATTATAGCATCATATTCAGATTGCATAGCAGCCATCCAATTTTCTAAATTTTGTGCCTCGTCAAACAAAATAGGCTCATTCTCATCATAGAGACTAGATGTAGCCATAACATAGCAATCTGATGCAAAAGAGGCACTATGAGAGCCTGAACGAGTACGATATGATAGAGGTGCATCTAATTTGCTGTCACGCAAAGTCTGCACCTGCCATTTTGCCATAATTTTTGCCTGCTCAATATCAGCTCTCTCATCAACTAGTGCATCATGTAAATCTGCATCAGAAATGAAATGATCTGCATCATCACATGAAACCTACAAAGGCTGAGAAGTTGCCTCATTGGGATGAGCACTAGACTATCCACCTGTAAAAAGAGGCAACAAAGTATCATACAGGTCTTTGGAGCTAACAAATGTCTCCTTAGTACATGAAAGTAATGACTGAATAGCATCTTCCACAAAAAGAACATCACGGATAACGAGAATGCATTTAGTCTTTGGATGATACAAACGATAGCCTTTAGTTTTAGAACTGTACCCAACAAAAATACATTTTACTGCTTTATCATCCAATTTTTTGTGATGTTGTTTAGGCACTAATACATATGCAAAACAACCAAAAACACGCAGATTAGCAATAGATGGCTTGCGATCATGTCAAGCCTCATATGGAGTGATAGACTATAGTGCATTAGTGGGACAGGTGTTCAATACATATGCTGCACACAAGACAGCCTCAAGCCAGAAACTATGTGGTAAAGTCTGACTCTTGACCATACACCTTGCCGTCTCCATGAGTGACCTGTTCTTTTGTTTATTAACTCCATTCTCTTGAGGTGTGTACGGCACTGTACACTGGTGTTTTTTCACTTTCAGCCAGAAATGCATTAAAATCAGAAGACATATATTTCCCCCCTCGAGTAGAACGGAGGGTGCCCATTTTACATGCTGACAGATTTTCAGCCAAAACCAAAAACTGTTTGAAGCACGTGAACACTTGCGGACTTTTCCTTCAATGGATATACCCATGCATGCCTGGAAAAATCATCAATGAAAGTCACGAAGTAAAGTTGATTCCCAAAATAAGGTGTCTGCATAGGACCACAGACATCACTATGTACAAGCTGCAATTTCTGAGTAACCCGAACTGAACCATCTTTTGGAAAGGATGAATGTTGCATTTTGCCCAAAATACAGCCTTCACAAACATGTTTTCTAGGTGCCACAAGTTTGAGCAAAGAGGACACCATTTCATATTTTTGCAGGTGTAGCAAACTAGCAAAATTGAGATGACCAAAGTGTGCATGCCAAAGCTTTGCATGTGACATAGCCTGAGAATCATTAACTGCACATGCCAAATCATGTAGAGATCTCTCATAGTCTATGAGCATATACAGCCCATGAGATAAAATGCCAGAAGCAATAATCACATCACCATTTGATAGATCATGAACTGTACACCTCTCATCAACAAATTCACAATTGAGCCAATCTTCGCTAATGAAGAAAGTGATAACAGGTTCTTCTTGATCCTTGGCACAAATAAAGCATCCGAAAAAGTGAAAGAACTACCATCAGCAGTAGTCAAAATGATCTTACCAACTCCCATAATAGGATAAGAGGAGTTGTTGGCACACGTAACACTATTCCCTATAGTGGAAGGCTCGAGTGAAGAGAAGAAACTGTGCTGCGATGTAATATGTTTGGTCGCCGCACTGTCAAAGTACCAAACATCTGAGTCTACTGCAGACATGCACTGCTCATGAGAAGATGGGTCAAAACTGCAAACAGTAGTGAATGCCCATTCTTCTTCGTGCACAAGATTAGCAGACTCTCTTTTTGGTGTAGAGGCTTCTACAACAACCATTCTAGCCTCTTTCTTCTTTGCCTCTTTTGCAGCCAGTTTTGGACAGTTCTTTATGATATGATCATTCCCTTTAGAGTACTGACATAACAATTTCTCCTTTTTTGATTTTTTCTTATCTTTGCTGGACCTGTTCTACCTGGACTAATCTTCTTGCAAGAGAATAGAGACTAGCTCGTCAAATGACAAGGTGTTTGGATTGCCTTTCATCATCAACCAAAAAGTAGAAGCAAAACGCTGATATGAATCAAGAAGACCATTCAAAACGGTCTACACAAGTGAGCTATCTGGTATAACCTCATCAGCAAAAATCAATTGTTCCTTCAAGTCTTTGATCTTTGTTAGGAAACTAACCATAGAATCATCTTCATTCATGTGCTCACTCTCCAACTTTTTTCGGAGGTAAGCAACACGAGCCTCATTCCTAGCTTGGTACAATGAGGTAAGTGTATCCCAAGCATCCTTAGTTGTTCTGCAAGAGCGAATATGAGGAATAATGGCACGTTTGACAAACAAAGCTATCAATGCATGTGCCTGGGCATCTCTACCATCCCAACGAATCTGCTCTATAGTAGGTGCAGTAGAAACTATAGCACGAATACGAATATGCAGAATATCACCATCTTCGACACCTTCTGCATCAGCTTCAGTACCTGCAGTTGTAATAGTTGTAGGTGTGATAGGACGTTTTTCGACACCCTGCATAATGTTCCACAATCCTTTGCAACCAACACATGTCGCATCATATAAGCCCATAATGGGTAGTTGGTACCATCCAACTAATCCTCAACCGCCAACATACCAAATACATCACTCCTTTCAGCCATGGCCAGTGACTAAAATACCTTGATGCAAAAAATTGACTGTATCACAAAAAGTTGAACAGAACTTCCCAGACAAGTTCTGCTAAACCTGTAGCAGACTTTGAGATGCTTATACTGGCAAACATAAACTGGTATATACCTTTGGCACAAAAAGATGAAATAGCCTGCACAAGCGCTACGATAGTGCATTCGAAAAATTCATTACGTTGAGTATGCTCACCAAAATTCGTTTGATTCTAAGACTGCAAACGGAGGAGTGTCAACGGCACCCTAGATGAGGTGATGACCTCCTCTGATACCAATTGTTGGAGTTAGACATCTGCGGAAGCATGCGAAGAGTAGAAGGAAGAAGAAGAAGCTTGGAGCACAACACACAATACTGAATGTATTACTAGAGAATGTACAAAGATACGTAGCTCATTAGGGAAATAGGCGTATATACAAGCCTGGGGAAAAAACCTCCTAAAGAGGGAAACAAGTTCTACGGTGGTCCTACTATGTTCACACACATCACTACCTAAATATATCAACAGTGATCCATAGGGATCATTGATCCAGGAGAATCAATCTATTTGATCCATAGGGATCATTTTATGTGTGTGAAGGACAAGGGCCAGCTAGCCAAGGTCCCAAGATCGCGGGATACCCTAAGGTACTTTGATAGTAATGGAAACTACTTTGGTAGTAATGGGAATAAGTGTTGCATGATGGCCACATGTTTACACTAGACTATTCCAGATCATTGCTATTTTTAGTAGTATATCATTGTTATTTTTAGTGTAAAAGAGGGTAGATATGGATGGGAGGAGAGTCACACACATCATTCAGGCGATTTCTTACAATTGGTATTAGAGCATCAATGATTTCTCATCATTTTTGTGCATGCGTTTTTTTGGCCCATCTTTGTCATCTTCGCTAAAACGTCTGTGTTGGCATTCATGCTCCTCTAGAAGTTTCTTCCCATCGACAACAGCCTGTAGGATAGAGAACTCTTCTAGAAGAAAACCCATAGGAACCACTTCTATACCGTATCAGCGCAACTTTAGAGCGGAGAGCACAATAAGGCCTCGACCGTGAGAACTTATTGCACACGTGATTAGAAGATCACGCTAGGCAAGATGGTGAATCATTCATGTGGCGAATCCACTTAGCACAGGCTCGGAAATCAGGGTTCTCTGGAAATTCAGAAACATTCTCGTGCAAGTAGGGAAAACCTCCACTTGTGAGCTAGAGGACATACTTTTTTTATTTCCTGTGAATTTATGACTACCAGGAGTGTATAGGCAAGCTATGATAGAGCAAAGAAGTATCATAGCAAAGAAATGCGTATTCTTCAACGTGTGAAAATCATTATATGTGGGATGATCTACCTGCTCGCGCATGTTCCAACCACAAGGAGGCATTCATAGAGCTGATACGTGATGATCTTCGAAGAGTTGCTTTAAAGCCATATCTAATTAGCTAGTTTTAGCCATCTTTTTCAACTATTTTGGCCATACCTTGAGCATATCTTCTTCAAATCTTGAGCTTTTTGTTGCTATGGAAAGCTCTCTCAGAGCTCTTTCCAAAGAGTGGATAGAAGCCATACTTTATTTTCAGTTCTCATCATCTTCAGAATTTTGAAGTTTGTAATATCTTGAACTAACCTCTTTCGATCATCATTTCGAAGCATCGACTTTTGGAAGAATATTGGTATGCCATTCTGACAAAGTGTGGATCCTCTTCGGCACCTACACACACCTGCAAATTACTATTTGAACCTCCAGATAAATCTCTTGTCAATTTATATGGATTGTATCTCTCTTTTTGCATCAAATTGCATATAGAACACGCAATTTTGCATAGCACATAGACTATACACGTAGTTTAGACGTGAGTTCGTATTGTTCGATACATGTATTCTTCTTGCAGGGAAAGGTAAGTATTTTTCTTGCAGGTTAGTGAGGAGAAAAATATAAATTGGTCAGAGTGTGTATACCCTTTTAGTCTACTTGTAGTTATATTATGCCTCTTGGCATTGCGAAATTTGTCAGGGTGTGTAACCCCCTTTCGGCCTATTCGTAGATAGATTGTGCCTGTCAGCACCATTATCACGGAAATTATTTGTCATAATTTTTTTGCTTTTCAAAGTTACGCCGTTATGCTCCCAAAATTTTTAGAAAATTAGTATGCATATGCATGCAAGCATACAGAACATACTAAAAGTTTCTTATTTTGTCATGTTTCACTAAGCAAGGGCTTGTAATTATCATTTTTCCGCTGCCACTTACTTGTTTTGAATTTACATAGAATATTGAAACTATATAATGATCAAGATGAATAATTAGTATCATTCTGATCAAAGAAACGTAGAAGCTTTGTGGATATCTAGAAGATATCACTATTTCGGAAAAATTAATACAAGGGTAAGTATTGTCAAGGTCATTAGAATGAAGAACTTAGTAGTTCACAACTTAGAATTCTAGGATGTCTAGTTAGAACCTAGAATAGAGGACAGTTAATACTCAAAGAAATAAAGTCAAGATTTGAAATATGTAAAGGAATACATTCAGAAAGAGTTGAGAATTTTCAAGTAAAAGAAAGAATAGTTACTATAATTTCATAGTTATGAGTTCTAGTGCACATTTCTATGTTTATAGAACAAAGAAACTTTTTTCACAAGAAGTATAGACTTCCGATTTGTGAATTAAGAAAAAAAAAGATAAATCAAGTTTGGTAAGAATGCCATAGATAGAAATAGTAAAAGAAAACTCATGTAAGAACTTGCTAGACTTGGAAGCTAAGACATAGACTTCAAGCTTACTAGTTCTATAAAAGAAATCATATATTGATTCTCTAAGAGTTTCATATAGGTAGATCGGATAGTTCCATCTATCTATCTAAAAGTGAAGAATAGAGATGCTAGGTAGACCCATCTTTAGTAAGCAAGCAAGGTAAGTCTGTAGGCCATGAACTCTCGAATGGCCAAGATACACAGAAAGGCAACGTTTGTAACGAACAAGCAAGGCAAGTCTGTGGGTTAGATATTCAAGAGTGGCCAAGATATACAGAAAGGCACGGTTTGCATTTATTAGATAAGGCAAACTTATCTCTAGTAGGGAGCGATTATACAACAACGCAAGGTCTATAAGTAAGAAAGTGAGTTCCGAATGGAATACAAGTTGAGAAGCAAGTTTGATGTTTCTATTATAGTGCATCATAAATAGTAACAAAGTAATGCGATCAAGTTTGAGCATGAGGGGAGGTGACTACTGATCCGTGGAGAACCAGATCTCTAAGAGACACGACTGGTAAATGCTACCAAGTTGCTTTAAATTGATTGTAAGTTTATTTATTTTCTATATTATATGCATTCATCATGTATTATGAGGAATTCATGCAATGATGGAAAATCTAGTTAGAATGCTCTAGCACTTTTAGTGAAAGTGAGAGCAGAATTCCAAGAGTTTTCCTTGAAAGATTTACAGAAAAGGGCTGATTAGACCTAGCTACTCACCTTTTGCAACACCACTTCTCCTAGTGAAGAAGAAAGATGGATCTTATAGGATGTGCATTGACTATCGATCACTCAATAAGATTGCTATGAGACATAGATATCCTATGCCCAGGATTAATTTTCTTTTAGACACTCTAGGTGGAGCCGTTGTATTTAGTAAAATACATTTCACAAGTAGCTACCCTCATATTAGAGTAAAAGATAATGATAAGACTCAGTTAATCTAGAGAAGACTTAGTTAGAGGATGGAGTATCTATTGATGGGATTCAGATGATCCCAAGAAGGTTTCAATTATGTTATTTTATTCTACTTCTCAAGATGAGGGGTAGTTATGATCATTTCTAGGACGTTCCGGTTTTGATCGAAAATTCATCTCTTTTTATTCATCCATAGTACTGCCTATGATAAACTTGCTTCAAGGAAATGTTTCTTTGCATGCAAGCAAGAGTAGCAAGATACTTTTGATACTCTAAAACAAGTTGTTTCCAAAGCTCCTATACTCAAAGTGTTCGATCCACAACAACCCTTTGAGTTCGTGGCATAAGACATAGGGATAGTTTTGAGCCAAGATGGCAGGCGAGTGCATGAACAGGAGTTGTATGCAATGGTGTATGCACTTAAAGTCTAGAGACATTAAGTTTTATGACTATTTATCATGATAGTCTAAAACTCAGGCATTGCTTAGCAGTATGAAAAAGTGTTAGATTGAATTATAAAGTGAGTATGATTTTGAAACTAGGTATTTGGCTAGTGAGGAAACTTAGGCTACTAGTGGGCTCAATAAAAAACCCTTACCAAATCTCCTTTTTGTAATAAATTCTAATTATCTCAATCAAACTCAAGAAGAGTTGAAACAAGATTCGTTTTATGCACCTATGTTGAGTTTTATGTATGAAAAGAGGGGATCAATGTATCAAGACAAATCTGCGTTGCACAATGGATCTTCTGATTATCCATGTAAGATTGGTACTCAACTTCCTAGGAGTACAACATTTCATCCACAAAGTGATGGGGAAGAGAAGATGGTTAATCATGTACTTGAAGATATCTTGCATATGTATTCGAGTCAGGAGCAAGATAATTGGAGTGCTTATGTTCCCCTGGTTGAGTTTGCATATAATAGTGCATTGAATGCATCTATAAAAATGAGTCCTTATGAGGATATGTTTGGTAATAAATGTGTGACTCAACCTTCATTTTCTAATTTGGCAAATAAAGTAGAGGTATCTCAAGAAATTATTGAGAACGTTGGTAAAGAACCTAGAATATTAAGCAACACATACACCAAGTTCAAAAAACACAAAATGAAATCTATGATTTGAAGAGGAGACTAGTTGAAATTCAAACAAATGCAAAGGTATTCCTAAACATCAATATCATCGATCTTACATGTTGCTAGAGAAGGATCAAAGAATTTCTCCACAATACACATGTGCCTTTAAGGTTTTCAAAAAGTTTGGATCTCTTGCTTATTTTTTGAACTCGAATGAATGTTGAAATGTGCATCTCTTATTTCACATAAGCTTACTTGAAAGATATGTACCTAATGTTGATCATCCTTTGTAGCATAATCTGAAAGATGATGAATTTTCTAGGCATTGATGGAAAATAATATTAGATAGGGAAGTAACATTGCTTAGAACTCCATCTATAGAGAAGATTGGTCAAATGAAACACACATCAAATTAAAGATTTGACCTCCGTGAACTTCGAATATTTTCTAGCACATTATCTTTAGTTCCAACTTAGAGTACAATGTTCTTAAAAAGGAAGAAAGAAGTGTTATAGGCCTTTCGTTAGTGAAATAATTCATTTTGAAGTAATTTTTTATAGATTGTGTGCATAATGTTTAGAATGAATACTTCAGTCATTTTACACACATAGGAAAAATCTAGGAATGATAACATTTATATTCTCTCTCTAAACCTTATGTGCATCATGTTTTGTAGTAGAAAATTGAACATCAATAGGAACAATGAAGAGCAATTTTGTATGAGAGAAAGCTAGATCACCCATAGGAGACTAAAAGTGTCTCTCTGAAGATCTTATGAATCATGTTTTAAGTGCCTCCTTTTGGGCTCTACATTAGTTCATGGTAAGGTAATTCGCATTTTATTATCCTTGTAGATTTTCTAAACTTTTAGGGATCAAAATGAATATTCAAAGGCAAATTCAGACCTAGAGCATCTCTAAGACTATTTTGTGGATTGAAGAGCTAAACATGTTCACCTCTTAGAAGAGTTTTCGAATCTCGCACAAATTTGGAGTTATAGGGTCAAAAA
Source organism: Ceratopteris richardii (assembly GCA_020310875.1). Lineage (NCBI taxonomy): Eukaryota > Viridiplantae > Streptophyta > Polypodiopsida > Polypodiales > Pteridaceae > Ceratopteris > Ceratopteris richardii. The sequence goes on from CM035422.1 coordinate 154,766,918, forward strand.
GGATTCAATGTTTCCAACACAAAAAGATGTGGGTCTCTCTATTATTATTTGAATATAGGACTTTTGAAGCATATGTGCCCTCATGCATATTGTGGATGTTAGCAAATGTGTATTTTCATAAACTTTAGAAATGTGCCACTAAAGAAAGAAATTGACCACTAAAATGCAAGCTTTTGGAAAATTTTGGCATGCAACATGGGAAACCGAATTATTCTAAATTCAGTGGATTATGTACTTGTTGCAAAAGGATAATCAACTATGTTTTGAAGAGATCACTATGTCATGCAAGAAGAGGCCGAAAATTAGAGAATCGCCTTGTGATTGTGATTAAGAGTGTGTCTTTGAGTGAGAGTGAGATTGAGAGTGTGAGTGTGAATGTGATCAAGATAGCTCGGGTCTCGTCGAGAAGTCTAGGCTTCATGAGGAAGCTAATATTCAAGACCTATTGTATATGATTCAAAACTATAATATGAGATCTTCCCCTTCTATGCATCCCATCCCATCTACTCTATTGTGTTAGATTCTCTCTTATCTTGTGCAAGTTTTTTTTCTCCATTCCAATGTGCTTGAGTGATTGGATGCTTGTGGTTTGGGATAGCATATGATTCTGAAAGTGTTACGAGTGGATCTAGAGCACAATTGATCCTAAAAAACTATGGAATTTTTTGATTAAAAATATTTTTGAGTGGGATGACCTTATCTAGAGGCTTTTTGGAGAGCTATGCAAATAGTGATGCAAAAAGCGATCGAAAGGCACCAAAATTTGGTTTCTGGAAGATGTAAATGCAATCATGGAAATAGGGAGATATATGAGTTTTCCCTTAATTGAGTCTTTAAGCAAGAAAAATTGAACGATTGATGATTACAAAAAGATCCTTGAAGGTTTGTAGGCATGGATCACGGAGCTAGAGGATTCTTTTGCTCTTCAATAATATAGTGAGGTGTCTAAAGTTAAGGTTGGGATCCTACACCTACATAGTATTCCAAAGATATGTTTGAAGTCCTATATGCAAATCTAGAGGTGTTGTAGTCCACTTCTATGGAAGGAATGTAGAGATCATGTAGAAAAAAGGTTAAAAATTGCCACACTACTGTATGGAGAAGAAGAAGGAGTTCTTTAATTTTTGACAACATGAGAGTAATTGACATACATCGTTTGTTGATGAGTAGAAAGAGAAGATTCTATGCCTTAAAAAATATGCATTGGAGGTTAACGAGGATGCTCTGAAGAGAAAGTTTATGGAAGGTTGTTTCTAGGAGTTGTGTTGTCAAGTGAAGGGACGTAGATGTGAGGCATTTCTTAATGCTGCTGTGAAAACCAAAAAAATTGAGAAGATAGAGAATTTTTAACATGTAGAAGGCCAATAGAATAACATCTCCTGTGACCACACATAAGCCATAGAGACCTCCTACAACAAACATGCATAAATAAAAAAGGACTTCACCTTCTCATAATGAAGGTAAGAATACTACTCAAGTGGAGACTCAATGGAGGTGTCAACCCATTCATTGGAAATAGGACCTTGATTTTTTTTAATTAGGAAAAGAGGCTTGATTAAGGTTTTTGTTCGGATGAGCAAGAACATCAAACATATGAATGCCTAAACAAGGCAATCTTCTGGCTTGCACAAGAAAAGGGAATAAACATCATTGAGGCACGTGAAACAATTGAAAAAGGAGATCATCAAGGTAAGTTTTCTAACTATAATTTATGTTGCACCATCACTAGTGCTATCCCAAGGTCTTTTGTAGTTACAATTTCAAGTATGACTTATATGCATCAAGTCAAATATTTGATCACTTCTGATAGTACACATGGTTTTCTATATTTTATCATGATACAATATTTAGAAATATTCTCAGCAATGCAAATATGGAGATTTCTAGGGATGGCCAATGTATGGCTACACTTTATGAAAGGATACATTGAAAACCATGCATTTACTTTTCTTGATGGATGTTTTCCTCAAAGTGTTAATGTGATTGAAGTGAAACAATAAGACACACATTGATAGGCATGTATTGGTTAGAAAATGAATCTGTCCACATTCTAGGTGATGTGAATAATCCTAAGCTTGCTCTTATTTTTTCTATGCATATACTTAGAGCTTAATGTGATGGCTGCAACATATTTGTAGTGCATGTGAATAATCTACATCAAGAAGATTATGATAAAAAACTTCTAGAATATGTGGAAATTATTTTGAATAAACATGTACATGCATTTCCTTAAGACCTACTCAGTATACCTTGACCTAGGAAGATTGAGCATGCTATTGACCTATCTCTAAGGAGTGAACCATATTCTAGAGTATTATTTAGATTTAACATAGATGAATTAGAGGAGCTTAAGATTCAATTAGATGGTCTTCTAAAGAAAGGCTTAATAAGACCAAGTGTTTGACCTTGAGGAGCACTTGTTTTATTTTAGAGGAAGAAAGATGACTCTTGTAGCTTATGCATTAGCTAAAGGGTTTTGAGTAAAAGAATGATTAAATATAAGTACGCACTCCCTCGCATAGATGCATTACTAGTCTAATTTAGTGGATCAATTGTATTGAGTAGGATTGAGGTAAGATCTGGATATCACCAATTAGCATCAGATAGCTGACGTTATAATTTTATAATTTTACCATTTCGATTAACAAACACTCTTGCCACATTCATGTGCTTGATGAAAAATAATTTTAATGTATTATCTATAGGAATTCATCTTATTATTTTTCAATCATATATTTGTATTATGTAAAGATGATTGTGAGCATGCTCTGCATCTCAAGAAGACTTTTCAAATGCATAGAGAACATAAATTGTATTGAAAGAATAATAACTCTTTCTTTGCCAAGGAAAAACCTCTATATCCAAGAAGAGCTATATCTAAAGAGGGAATCACTATAGACAAGGACAAATGATAACAATAGTTGATTAGCTAGCTCCCAAAACTATGAGGCATGCTAGATGTTTTTTAGGATTTGTGCAATATGAGACAACACATATTAACGATTTCTCTAAGATAGCTAGTCCTCCAATGGATTTGAGTAGAAGGAAGGGAGTATTTTTTTTTGAACTGATGCATGAAAAAAATTGTTTGAATCATTGAAACAAAAATTAAGTTTTGAAAATACCAAAAATTGGGAAATCTTTTGTGGTTAAAAAATGTTCTTTCACAAGAAAAAAGTGTTGGATTTAATTATGATTTCAACATTCAATATTTGGATTGTAAGGATATAAGGTCCCTTATGCATTCAGCTGATAACCTTGATGTAATAAATTTTAATTTTCTAAATCAAATGCAAGAAGAGTTGAAACATGATCCTTTTTATGCAGCTCCCTTGATGTTTTGGCATGCAAAAACAAGATTGATGTATTATTACAAATTTGATCGATAGAAGGGATCTTTATATTGTAGAAAATGATTATGCAAATCTTCTAGATCTCTATTGAGAGGTCGAATATTGAATGATTGTCATGATGCACCTTTTTCTACACATCGAAGTTATTCAAGGACATGCTAAAGAAATATATTCTTACGTTTCATCATATATGATCTAGGATATTGGAAAATATGTTTCTAAATGTTTAACATACTAATAGTTAGAATCTAAGGATAAGAGAATGTTTCGAATGCTACATTTTTTGGATGTTCCAAATCAAAAGTGGGAGTCTATCTTTATGGATTTCATCACTAAATTTCCTATGAGTGTATGTAAACATGAAAATATATTAGTGCTAGTTGATTGATATAGTAAGATGGCACATTTCTTTGTTACGCAAAAGACGGATATTGTCTTAAATGTTGAAAAACCCTTTGCAAAAGAGCTTTTTGAAGTGCATAGAATACTTAAAAGTAAACTTTCTGATAGAGACTCTAGATTCATGTGAAAATTATGGAAATTAACATTCGAAGAAATTGGTGCTCAAATTTATATGACTATAACATTCCACCCATAGTCTAATAAGGAAGCTGAGAGGGTTAATCAGGTAATTCAAGATATGTTATCTATGTATGCAAATGAAAAGTAGGATATTGAAGTGAATACTTGCCTTTACTTGAGCTTAAATATAATAGTGCATGTCATACATCTAAAAAAATGACTGTATTTGATGCTATGTATGGTTATATGTGCTTGAATCCACCTTGATTTTCTATTTTCTTCAAGTAAAGTAGAAATTTCTAAAGAAATTCTTGAAAAAATGGATGAATAGCTTGGAATATTAAGTACCACATAAAAGGAGCTAAGAAAAAAGAAAAAAGAAATTCTATTATTTGAATAAAAGACTAGTTGAATTTCATAATTTAGACAAATTAGTTGTGATCTCACATGGCATGAGGATTATTTTATCAACCAATTTTGATGGGGCTTACATGATGATGTCAAGGAGCTCATGCTAATGATGCCCAAGGTAAACTCTTTCAATGAATTCATGAATCAAGTGATTGAGTGTGAAAATAGGTTGTTCGATAGAAAGAAAGAGAAGAAAACTTCATTAAAGATCAAGAATACAATTTTAACTCTGTTCCACAACAACATATGTTGAAAGAAACTCAACAACAACCCATGCATTTGGATAACATCAAGGTCAGATGACCTAGACCAAAGGAAAGAAAACATCATAAGGATAATGGATTATGCTTTTATTGTGTAGATCATGATTACATGGTATTTAAGTGTCCTATGATGAAGAAACAAGTTGGAATTAGGATTTCCACAAGCATAATCTCACATCAAAAGGATCATCATTAGAGTCAAAAGAGGAATATAGTCCACCATAAGAATCATAACCTTGATTCTATACATAGATATAGTACAAACCCTTTCTAGTTTTCAAATGGACATGGATCATCATCGTGTTCAACTACAACTTATCAAGAACTCTACAAAGATCAAGAGCTATGAGGATTCAAGTCCTAGAAGGTCACTCTCGCACAACCGCTCCTCGTGGAACTCATCATTTGAGGGGGAGGTGATGTCATGGAAAATGAGAAATCATTTGAACCTTAGATTCCATGTGACTTCTATATCTCATCATTGGTTCAAAATTTGGAGAAACAAATGCTTCCATTGCATCGAAAACATGTGAAACCTTAAGATTGAGTATATAATTGCTAAATTCTAACATCTCAAGGTCTTGTTTAGATTGTTGATATCATTGATGACATAATCAAGTTATAACCACCTTTAAGCTGCCTTTAATAACTACCCTTGAAAACCTATATATGGAGGGCTTGACCACATACATCCTCAATCCTACCAATGCTAGCATTGGGAGGTCAACAATTCAGGATTTCCATGTAAGTACTTTCCAAGTTATAGTTCTAGTTCTTGTCTTGATCCTTGTTCTAGTATTGTCCACTCTAGTTCTTGGATGTCCTTACTCGTCCTCTTATAATCTCATAGCACGAGATCTTGTCTAGTTATTTCTTATATCTAGTTCATCTCCTTGAAGGGACATTCTATAATAGAGATATCTGGCTTCCTACCTATGGTGCCAGGTTGTGGGATCTTGTGTATCATCTCTAGTCTAGTTACCCAGACCTATCCTTCCTGGGTTGTGGGGCATCTTTTATCACACACATATTCTTGCATTATTTTCCCTATGTGATTCTTCTTGTAATCCAAAGTATTTTTCCAAAATATGTTCTAGTGTAGTCAGAGAGCACAATCTAGTGATGCCCTAACAACTCTCTATGGACCGAATGGTGTTGCAATCAACAATTTGACTGCCCAGGATAAAGATGTTCAAAAAACTTGAAAATGATGAGTACATTTTAGATGATGACATTTGAGAACACAAAAAATAGGCCTTTTCATAAAAAATGTGTATCCATGAAAAAATGGTAAAAATAAAGAAAATCAACAATACAAAATATATTCCAATTCCTTGGGCTAATTCTCAATTGTTGCGCATTTGAATTCATGAATGCTTCTTTTCAAATTTTGCATTGCATTTCATATCCATATCACTCGATTCAAAACCGAAAAATATGATTTCTATACTTTTAGTGTAAAACTATATCTTAAGTAATATGACTTGGAGGTTTATTTTGGCAGGTTGACTTTCCTATATAAACATGTATATGTATCCTATATCAAAAGCATATTTTTTGAGGTTCTAAATCTAGATACTCCATGTTTCTAAATCATTAGTCCACCTCAAAAAACTTTTTTGGAGTTTAAATGGTAGTCTAATGTCATAAAAAAATGTTGTACCTTGCATTGGGGTTTTGTCTTTTTGGGACATCAAAAAAGATTAGCAACCATCTATCATCGCGAAATTCATAATTTCTCCCATGCCAAAAAATTGAGGAAGTTTACACTTTTTCCAACCCAAATAAATGGAATGTAACTATAAAGTCGTTGAACCATGAAGAAGCAACAAAAAGATAGCAAGTCAAATGAAGCTAAGGAGTCATAGTAGAACTAAGCACGGTGTATATAGGTTGGGTTACGTAGTAGTGGAGTTAGTAAAATCTCCTTCCATGCAATTAGAGAAAGATCATATTCATGTTTATGTAGGAAAGAAGTTGATCTAAAATAAGCGAAAGATGAAAAATATATCTTGAAAATCCTAAGTCTTTGCTTATATTGGTATTTAAGGTAGATTTGTTTATGATAAATTTACAACTTCCTCTTCAATATGAGAACAACTTATGCGTAAAAATGACTAATTATATTCACTTCTACTTCATATTCGTGCTTGCACATAATTCTTGTGTTTTTCCTTTTTTTGGATGTTTACAATGCTGCCTCTTCATTCAAATATATGTTCTGACTTCATCCATATATATGTTTCCTATTCATTCATATATATTGCTTGTTCATTCATATAGATGTTTCCTATTCATTCATATATATGGTGCCTATTTCATGTTTTTTCTCTCATGCATATGTGGCTTGATGTCATAATATTTACTCATTCATGCATGAAATCAATATTGCATTCCATGTTCCTTATGTTGACTATGAAAGAATTCGATGTTTGTTACTTGTTGATTCTCAAAGACACTCAATTGGTGCCTTTGGAAAGTGAAAGACGACTTAATCTTTTAATAGTCAAGGTAAAAATATTGCTCATGTCGAGACTCAATGGAATTTATCAACCCTTCCATTGGAAACAATACCTTATTTTTATTGAGCAAGCAAAAAGACTTGACTTCTATATTTGTTGTGGCTCGTAAGGACATAAAACATATGAATGCGTGAACAAAGCAATCTTTTGGCTTGTAGAAAAAAAGGTGATAAACATCATTGAGGAAAGTGCAACAATTCCCAAAAGGGAATGATGGAGGTAAGTGCTCCAACTCTACCCTACATTGCATGGTGACTAGCTCTTTCCTAAGGTCCCATGTAAGTATGATCTTGGGTATGCTTTCTATGCATAAAATCAGATTTTTTATGGATTTATATAGTATGCATTATCTTCTATGCTTCAAATTGGTACAAAATTACCTTCGAATATGAAAATATTCAGACCTATGGAGATGGCTGATGGAGAACTACCCTATATAGAAGGATACATTGAAACGCATGTATTTAATTTTTTGATAGGTGTGTTTTGGGAGTTTTCATGTGTATGAAATGAAACGATGTGACACAAGTAAAAGTATGGCTTGGTTACTTCAAATTTTTTCAAGGATTGATTATGAACAAAGTATATTCACTTTAAGGTTAGATGATGAATCTATCCACATTCTACATGACATGCATAATTCTAAACATATTCTCATTTACGTTATGGAATTAATTTTGGGTATACACATAACTGCAAAACATTTGTAGTTTATGTGGTATAGACCAGGAAGATAATGATGATAAGCTCATGAAGATAAGTCAAAATTAGTATAATTCCAAAATGCTTGTGAGAGGAAAACCATTTTAGGTGTTTGATCCACAAAATAGTGTTCGAGATGCCCTAAACTCAAATCAGTCTCCACATATCAATTTTGGTCATTACAAGTTTATATCATAGAGAGAGAGAAAAAAATAAAGGTATTATCCTACAACAAACAAGTTTTAGAGCCGAAAACCAATTACTTAAAACATGATTCACAAAATCTTCAATGAGACACTTCTATTCTCCTATGCATCCTCTACCTTCTCTCACATAGCATTGTATTCTTTCATATTCATGTTCATTCCTTAAGCAAAAAAATATATATATAGATATGGTTTATAAAGAATATATGGAAATTGTCGTCTCTAAATTTGTCTAGGTTAAAATGACCTAAGTATTCAATCTAAAAATTACCCAAACAATGTATACTAGAGATTTGAAAATGAATTATTTGAGTATCGAAAGGATTATTATATGTAAAGGGTTTCTAACTTTATCACAAACTACCGAAACCCTAAGATTGACTCCCTTCTTGCTTGATTTTGATATCCAAGGGTCATGTTTCGAATTGATGACATCATTAAGCTGTAACCACCATTTATGAACTACCACTGAAAACCTATACAAGTAGGGGTTGTCCACATACATACTCAATCTTGCCAATGCCACTCTTGGGAGCTCAAGTAGTCATGAACACCAAGTACTTTCAAGTTCTAATTTGTTATAGTCTTGTTGTTTGCTCAAGTCCTATCTATTCTTGTATCTTGGACATCCTCCTCATCCTATTGTAATCTCGTAGTACAAGATCCTTTCCAATTGTTCCTTGTATTCTAGTTCATCTCCTTGAAGGTAGTTCTTATAATCTAGAGATATTGCTATTTACCTACAGTCGCGGGTTGTGCGATCTTCTATATCATCTCTAGTTGAGTTATATATACCTATCAATCCTTGCTTGTGGAACTTTCGTGTATCAATTATATATTCTTGTATTATTTCCCTACATGTGTTCCCTTGTAATCGAAAGTATAATTTCAATAACATATTGACCTTAGAAGTGTAATCTTTTTATTAATTAATGCAGATCTTCTAGATCTATTTCATAATTAGAGAAGAAGCAAGGATCATTCATCCATGTATCATCTCTTCTATATATTTATTGAATTATTCTTGATTTTTTTCTCTAAGTTAACAAAAGATTGATGTTTTTGAGCTAGTGGCACATGAATGAAATCATATACAAAGGTACATAGTCCAATTGCATGTCTACATGCAACTCTACAATATGTTTTCCTATAAGAAGGGGCCCATGTGCAACTTTAGAACATGTGACAATAGGGTGTCGTTGGTGAGTCACTACAACATATTAGTGTTATACCGAGGCTTCTACCAAGGATATTCAAAGCGCATGTTTTCGCTCGACATCGGTGTATAAGTTCGTATAGGCCTCGGTAGCCAAGCACCACTATAGGCATCGGTATGGGCATCGATATCAGCATCAATATAAGCATTGGTACTACTGAGACTTATACTGATGCCCATACCGGTGACCTCGTGTGCGTACTGACACGTATACCAATGTCTATATTGATGTGTGCTTGAAATACTATTGGATATATTGATGACCATACTGCAAAATGTTTTTGGGCAAAGTGTGTTGTCTCTTGTTGTAGCAACATTACCATGATGTTGTCTAGCAAAAGACAATACACTCTTCTCAAAGAAAACTGAGTGCATGTAATGTGTACTCTAATGAAGACCAAAACATGATTTCATATAGCGAAATATTGTTGGACACAAAAGACATGAGAAATATGAGCCATGAATGATGTACAAATAAAGTTGTATATTCCATAAATGAAGCATGTACAAGAGTGTGGCAAAGCACTTCCATATAGGAAGCGAATACAAAATGTGGCAAAGATCTTGCATATAGGAACCAAATAAAATATTATGCTACACCATTGCCACATACGAGTGTAATACAAAATTGTGGCAAAGCGCTACCATACATATGCTCAAGGGAATCAAAACCTCTACACCTACAATCCTGCAACAAAGCATATGCGTTAAATGAGACAAATTCACATGATATTTATAATCAACAACTAAAAATATGCGGCCAATCCATGACGATATTCATAAGCTTCTTTGGTTCACGTCGGAGGACGATCCACTCCCAACTCCTATAATAAATATGAAAAATGTTAGATGAACATATATGATGTGCTTAACACAAAAAAAATCAAGAATTAAAATGATACTTACAAATTGGTAGCGCATACTGTCATATCTTTCGGTACCCCAATGTGACGTTCCAACTCTATCTAAAGGTGTGCCTGCAGCATCTTGCTACTGACGATATATGTTGTTGCTCATCGTGAATCGATTCTCACTCCTCAACAAATAAGCGTACAGGCTTGCATAAGCCTACTCTGAAACCATCGCAAGCCTCAGACTGCCGATGAGACATCACCTTGCGTGCCATGTGCCAAGTCCTTTATGAGCTCGAAATAGGACGCCCACATGCTAGCCACTACTCTTGATATATCGACTCTGTGATATAATTTTTTAAATCTTTATCTTGTTCGCTCCATTTTAACATGATAGAATGTCAAAATTGTATGGAGCAAAGTTGTTGAATGCATTGATGCATGGACTTTTCGGATGCATCCATCACCGGAGCTCCATCAGGTATGCAATATATCTTGGAGTCCTCATGGCCATGAGCTCCCCAAGGTGTACGTGGAAATTCCATCAAATCCAATGTGTAGATGTTAGGATATATATATATATATATATATATATATATATATATATATATATATATATATATATATATATATATATATATATATATATATATATATATATATATATATATATATGTGTGTGTGTGTGTGTGTGTGTGTGTGTGTGCAAAAACTCAGAAGTCCTATTTCTGATATATTAATTCTATTTTTGTGTATAAAATAGATCTTTAAACTTTTAGGCTATATATATATATATATATATATATATATATATATATATATATATATATATATATATATATATATATATATAAATTTAAAGCTCTATTTTATAGATATTTGATTATTTATATTTTATATATTTGGATTTTCGTGTAATACTTCATATTTTTGTGTGTACGTGTGTATGTGTAAAAACTCAAAATTGCTATATTTGATATATTAATTCTATTTTTTTGTATAAACTCAAAATCCCATTTTTGGTATATGTATCTCTCTCTCTCTCTCTCTCTCTCTCTCTCTCTATATATATATATATATATATATATATATATATATATATATATATATCCTAAAAATTTAATGATCTATCTTTTAGATATTTAATTATTTATATCAGAGCATCAGGGATTTATCATCATTTTTGTGCGTGAGTTTTTTTTTGGGCCATCTTCATCATCTTCGCGAAAGCGTCTGCGTTCGCATCCATGCTCTTCTAGAAGTTTCTTCCCATGGACTGCCGGCTGTAGGACAGAGAACTCTTCTAGAAGCCAACCCATAGGAACCGCTCCTATACCGTATGAGTGCAACTTCAGAGCGGAGAGGACAATAAGGCCTCGACGTTGAGAACATATCGCACACGTGATTAGAAGATCACGCCACGTAGGATGGTGAATCATTCATATGGCGAATCCACTTAGCACATGCTCAGAATATCAGCGTTCTCCGAAACTTCAAGAACATCCACGCGCAAGTAGGGAAAACCTCCACTTGTGAGCTAGAGGACATACTTTTTTTATTTCCTCCGAAATTATGACTGCCCGGAGTGTAGAGGCAAGCTATGATAGAGCAAAGAAGTATCATAGCAAACAAATGCATATTCTTCAACATGTGAAAATCATTATATGTGGGGCGATCTACTTGCTTGTGCGTGTTCCAACCAGGAGGAGGCATTCGCAGAGCTGATACGTGATGATCCTCGAAGAGTTGCTTTAAAGCCATATCTAATTAGCTAGTTTTAGCCATCTTTTTCAGCTATTCTGGCCATATCTTGAGCATATCTTCTTCAAATCTTGAGCTTTTTGTTGCTACGGAGAGCTCTCTCAGAGCTCTTTCCATATAGTTGATAGAAGCCATACTTTAGTTTCAGTTCTCATCATCTTCAGAATTTTGAAGTTTGTCATATCTTTGAACGAACCTCTTCCGATCATCATTTCGAAGCATTGACTTTTGGAAGAATATTGGCATGCCATTCCGACAAAGTGTGGATCCTCTTCAGCACCTACACACACGTGCAAATTACTTTGTGAACCTCCACATAAGTCTCTTGTCAATTTATATGCCTTGTTTCTCTCTTTTTGCATCAAATTGCATATCGAACACGCAATTTTGCATAGCACATAGACTATACACGTAGTTTAGACGTGAGTTCCTATTGTGCGTCTGGATCCCTCTCACTGCCTCTCTCTCTCACTCGCGGCCTGCCCCCTCCGTCTCCCTTCTTGATCCAAAACTGTTGGTGAATGACATCTCCAGGGCCGCAATTCCGAATCCAACATGCTCTATGAAATATACACAACTATTTGCACATTCCAGTTCCGTAGATAGCCAAGACTTGGAGACATTTGCCCTGTTCGAAGATCCATAATCATCTTGTGATCATTGTAGCCATGGCTTATGTTGTTGTAACCCACACAGGAACTCTCTCTCTCTCTCTCTCTCTCTCTCTCTCTCTCTCTCTTCTCTCTCTCTCTCTCTCTCTCTCTCTCTCTCTCTCTCTCTCTCTCTCTCTCTCTCTCTCTCTCTCTCTCTCCCCCTCACCCTCACCCGCCACCTCCACCTCACCCTCACCCTCAACTGCCACCTCCCCCTCACCTTGACCCGCCACCTCCCCCCACCCTCACCTGCCACCTCCCCCTCCACCTCACCCGCGCCACCTCCCCCTCACCCTCAACCGCCACCTCCCCCTCACCCTCACCCGCCACCTCCCCCTCACCCTCACCTGCCACCTCCCCCTCAACCTCACCCGCCACCTCCCCCTCACCCTCACCCGCCACCTCCCCTTAACCTCACCCGCCACCTCCCCCTCACCCTCACCCGCCACCTCCACCTCACCCTCACCCTCAACCGCCACCTCCCCCTCACCCTCACCCGCCACCTCCCCCTCACCCTCACCTCCCACCTCCCCCTCCAGCTCACCCGCGCCACCTTCCCCTCACCCTCAACCGCCACCTCCCCCTCACCCTTACCCGCCACCTCCCCCTCACCCTCACCTACCACCTCTCCCTCAACCTCACCTGCGACCTCCCCCTCACCCACACCCGCCACCTCCCCCTCAACCTCACCCGCCACCTCCCCCTCACCCTCACCCGCCACCTCCGCCTCACCCTCACCCACCACCTCCACCTCCCCCTCACCCTCCACCTCAGCCTCACCCTCACCTGCCACCTCCCCCTCACCCTCACCCTCACCCGCCACCTCCCCCTCACCCTCACCCTCACCCTCCACCTCAGCCTCACCCTCACCCGCCACCTTCCCCTCACCCTCACCCGCCACCTTCCCCACAACCTCACCTGCGACCTCCCCCTCAACCTCACCCGCCACCTCCCCCTCACCCTCACCCGCCACCTCCCCCTCAACCTCACCCGCCACCTCCCCCTCACCCTCACCCGCCACCTCCCCCTCACCCTCACCCACCACCTCCCCCTCACCCTCACCCGCCACCTCACCCTCACCCTCACCCTCAACCGCCACCTCCCCCTCACCCTCACCCGCCACCTCCCCCTCACCCTCACCTGCCACCTTCCCCTCCACCTCACCCGCGCCACCTCCACCTCACCCTCAACCGCCACCTCCCCCTCACCCTCACCCGCCACCTTCCCCTCACCCTCACCTACCACCTCCCCCTCAACCTCACTCGCCACCTCCCCCTCACCCTCACCCGCCACCTCCCCCTCAACCTCACCCGCCACCTCCCTCTCACCCTCACCCGCCACCTCCCCCTCACCCTCACCCGCCACCTCCACCTCCCCCTCACCCTCACCCTCAACCTCAGCCTCACCCTCACCCGCCACCTCCCCCTCACCCTCACCCGCCACCTCCCCCTTAACCTCACCCGCCACCTCCCCCTCACCCTCACCCGCCACCTCCCCCTCACCCTCACCCTCCACCTCAGCCTCACCCTCACCCGCCACCTCCCCCTCACCCTCACCCGCCACATCCCCCTCACCCTCACCCGCCACCTCCCCCTCAACCTCACCCGCCACCTCCCCCTCACCCTCACCCGCCACCTCCCCCTCACCCTCACCCTCACCCGCCACCTCCCCCTCACCCTCACCCTCACCTGCCACCTCCCCCTCACCCTCACCTGCCACCTCCCCCTCAACCTCACCCGCCACCTCCCCCTCAACCTCACCCGCCACCTCCCCCTCACCCTCACCCGCCACCTCCCCCTCACCCTCACCCGCCACCTCCACCTCCCCCTCACCCTCACTCTCCACCTCAGCCTCCCCCTCACCTGCCACCTCCCCCTCACCCTCACCCTCCACCTCAGCCTCACCCTCACTCGCCACCTCCCCCTCACCCTCACCCGCCACCTCCCCCTCAACCTCACCCGCCACCTCCCCCTCACCCTCACCCGCCACCTCCCCCTCACCCTCACCCGCCACCTCCACCTCCCCCTCACCCTCACCCTCCACCTCAGCCTCCCCATCACCCGCCACCTCCCCCTCACCCTCACCCTCCACCTCAGCCTCACCCTCACTCGCCACCTCCCCCTCACCCTCACCCGCCACCTCCCCCTCAACCTCACCCGCCACCTCCCCCTCAACCTCACCCCCCACCTCCCCCTCACCCTCACCCGCCACCTCCCCCTCACCCTCACCCTCACCCGCCACCTCCCCCTCACCCTCACCCGCCACCTCCACCTCCTCCTCACCCTCACCCTCCACCTCAGCCTCAGCCTCACCCGGCACCTCCTCCTCACCCTCACCCGCCACCTCCTCCTCAACCTCACCCACCACCTCCCCCTCACCCTCACCCGCCTCCTCCCCCTCAACCTCACCCGCCACGTCCCCCTCACCCTCACCCGCCACCTCCCCCTCACCCTCACCCGCCACCTCCCCCTCACCCTCACTCGCCACCTCCCCCTCACCCTCACCTGCCACCTCCCCCTCAACCTCACCCGCCACCTCCCCCTCACCCTCACCCGCCACCTCCCCCTCAACCTCACCCGCCACCTCCCCCTCACCCTCACCCGCCGCCTTCCCCTCCACCTCACCCGCACACACACGCACACCCACACACACACACGCCCATACAAATATACACACACACACCCTCACATACACACACATGCACACCCACACATACACACACACCTACATATTCTCACTCACACACACACCCATGCACACACACCCACACACACACACACACCCACACACACACAGATAAAGGGAAATGGAGAGATCACTGCACAGGTGTTGTGCCTATTAGAACTGCATTTGGGAGGAGCTAAAGAAGCAAATTAGAGCTGCTGCATATGTCGAATGCAGTGCCAAGACGCAACAGAATGTGAAAACTGTTTTCGATGCGGCTATCAGGGTTGTATTGCAACCACCATGGCCAAAGAAGAAGAAGGAGTCACATCAGAAGAACTGTATAGTGATGTGATTTCTGAATCCTCAAAGAATTGAATTATCTAAGATGCTATTCATGGGCCTTTCCATGAGGACAAGCAGTTGGACCAATGGGCTTCATTTGAATTGCCCGGGATTAAATCAGTGAGGAAATAACAAGAGAACACAAAATGAGGATCTCAGATGGCAAGTGAAAAGGTAAAAGGAAACTGTTAAAAGTGAAAGTGGATAAACAATTGTTGCCGCCAACCATTCATCACGACTACCTATTTTTGTGGATCCAATTCAAATCAAAGGAATAATTGACCAACCCCTTCAATTTTGGGCAATCCACCGGCGCGTAATCAGTGGACGTGAAGCAAGGCCCTCTTGGTCTATGGGGGCCTATAAAAGCAATGGATTTGTGCTCATTTGGGGCACAATTTTTAGAGTTACATTGGTTCAGATACGTGTACGTACGTGCAGAAGTCCTCTCTTGCACTTTGTGGTTTCAAGCCTATTGTAGGAGCTACTCTGTAGTGTGGATACAGAGGATAGGCTTCTCAGTGGAGGGCTATGAGCACTATAGTGTAAGAGAGCGGCTTGGATTTTTTTCTTTTCTGAGAGTCAGTATTGAAGTTAAGCTCTATTCTCTTGAGAAATTCTTTACCATTTGTATTGTTCTGGGTTAGTCTGCATATAATTGGCCCCCTTAAGCTGATGGGAAGACTCTGTTGCATTGAGGTTATTTACTTTTAGAGTGGCATGTTACCCCTGAGCTTGCACTTTTGAGCATCACTCTACCCAACCTTGTAATCATCTGATTCAAATCAAGAAATATATGGTCTTCTGTGGTCATTTGTTGATTAATATTTCTAGAATATGTACATCTCCTCTGTCTGCTCACAGAAATGTTAAAGGGTATACTTCCCTAAAGAGAACCCCCTTGAGTAGGCGACGTACTGGATGTGTTTAATCTTTAATCTCTAATTTTGATAAAAGTGGATACCCCGGTACCTCCTCTACAGTTTGGCATGCCCGGTGGGACCTTTGCATTTCTGTGAGAGGTATTTTTGCCCTATTACATTTGCAAGTAGGTACATGACCCATACACGGGCAGATAAGGAGTCTCTTTGTGTTCGGAGGAGCCTTAACAAGTTAGCCATAACCACGACTAGTGAGTCTACCTCCCGTCTGCCCTCCCTAAATTTATCTATTGATTTGGGTGCGACACCATTGTCAAAAGAGGGGTATAGGAGTACTCTAGACTTCTCCTCAGATACGTCCGAAGAAACACCAGTACAAATGGAGGATCTCTCTCATCTACTCTCCAGATTAAATATCAAATTCCCTACCTTCAAGGGACAAGCCTATGAGGATGCTGATAACACTGAGTCACAACAAAGGAGAACAAAGACATGTTCTCTTTTTCTTTTTACCTAAAGACCATTATATGAAGCAAAAAAGTGGGCATTTTACAATATCTAGAAAGCATCACGAGTCTTGCTTGTAAATATTGTCACTAGAAGCTTGATCTCATATCCCAAGTAGTCAAGATAGATATACTAAAATTCTTGCTGCCATGAAAACTAGTTGTTGAGCATGACCAAGAATCCCACATCATGATCTTGGACAATAGATTAGAGTTGAAAAGGTACAAGTAAGAATTCGCAAAGCTCCTTCATTACATCTATAACCTCAACAAGCACAGATGATAGCTAATTAAAAGTTACTCGAAAATTAGAGTACATGTGTTGCAAAAATCAGAGCATTTTAACAAGGCAATTAAGATCATCCCCTTTGTATGGTTAAGATCCCCATTGAATGCCTGGCCATATTAACAGAATATGAAATACATTTCACAAAAGCATTCCCACGAGAAGATAATATTCAACAAAATTATACTAAGAAACATTCACACATGATCAGAGAAATGCTCAAGATAAATCAAGCTGAACACAAAGTGGAAGCAGAACTCCAAATTATATTTCCATTAAAATGATCTTTTACATTTCATGTGTTCTACAAGAGTAATGTGAATCTACAATAGAAGCTGATCATAGCTTTCCTCAGGCTCAAGGATATTGGGATCCTCTGGCACATTAGAACACCTATCTTGCCTCTCTTGCTCCAAGATTGGCTCTTCAAGGTCAGCCATGTCCCCCGGTTCATCTGCAAGTGGGGGAACAGGCTCCCTTGAAGCTGGTTGGAATCTCTCCGTATCTGCAATGTGCTTCCTTCCAACCTCTTGGTCTTCATCTGCGCATTCATTCAGCCCATTGATTCTCATTCTAATGAAGCTCACTTGAGCATCATCCTTCTCCACAGCTATGTAGTGCCTGAACATCTTTAAGGAGCAAGCCAGAGTCATTCCTGAAACAGCAGAAAACCACTTAGAGGCTTCAATCAACCATGACTAATGAAAATTGTGAAAATTGAAATTACCTGTGCCCGAAAAAAGGTCTGGGACCCAGTCATCATCATTGGAGAATAGCTGAAGCAATCTCATTATGAGTTTTTGTGGCTTCTGATAAGGGTTAACCAATGTCATGTCCCCAGCTACATGACAAAGTTTCTTGGTAACGGCTGGGAACATGAGCACATTTGAGATCCCATTCTCATTGCAATGCTCCCTGACTCTCCTTTTGCTTACTTCATCATAATAGCCAACTGTAATGCATTCAGTGGCGCTCACAAACCGATGCAAAGGAGTGTGATTTACGTTTATCTTCACCTTGCAAAAAAGAACTATGAGTCACAGAGAGCATCATTAAAGCCATGGAGATAGAAAGAAGATTACTTACCAAGTGAGGCACTCCACAGCATGACATCTTGCCTTCAGAGCAGTTGAAACAGAGAAAGGCTGGTCTCTGCTATGGAAAATTACTATCCTCCAAAGAGGAGACATAGTCAACTCTGCAAAATCAGTGACCATCTTCCGGATCTGAGGGTGTTTGAAGGGTTCATCATCATTAACTGATCCCAACATCCTAAATCCATATGGTATGTCCGCTATGAGAAGGGAGAAATGTTTTCTAGGCACAACAGAACAAATATTATTTACATCACTACAGAACACATTGTAATATACAGGCCTAAGGGGGTCTAGGGGATTGGAGAAACATTTAAGATCAGGTTCATCATCAAAATCCATCTCCTTCGCTTTCAGTCTAGATTTCTCATGCCTTGCTCTTTGAATGTGAGCAAGGAATGCAGGGGGGCAATCATCTAGTACCTCTGTAGACTTACTTTTCCTTGGTTTCTGCAGAAAAAATTGGAAAGACAATTAAAAGAGCTCTTCAATACAGCAAACAGAACATAAGGAACGGATGAATGGCATCGATTTCTTGTTGGGGTAGATGCTAGGCATCGACCTTCTACTGAAAAGCGATGCTTGGCATCGACTTTGGGACATAAGTCGATGCCTGGCATCAACTTTTGCCACGACGTCGATGCCAGGCATCGACTTATGTTGCAGGTCGATGCCAGGCATCGACTTATGCTGCAAGTCGATGCAAGGCATCGACTTATGCCCCCAAGTCGATGCCAGGCATCGACTTCTGCCTGCAAGTCGATGCCAGGCATCGACTTTTGCCTGCAGACTAATGCCAGGCATCGAATTTAGCAGTAAGTCGATGCCATGCAAGGCATCAAATTGATTAGGTGAATCAAGGCATCTAACTTAATGGCAAACAAGGTACAACCTCAGAAAGAGAACCTACCCAATCACGAAACAGGATGAAATATTCTGATAAGGCTTTGTAGGATGATGTGGTTGGATAGTCTGCTTGGACCTCTGTCCAAGAAAAGCAACCTAGCCTCTTCATCATCACCTCCTGAATCTTCATGTACACTTTATGACTACAGACACAGAAATATAAAAGAGACTAGGTTAGAACAGAAGCATGGGAGGAGGGAAAAAGGATTTGAGAATAACATACATACTTATTGAGCTCAGTCACCATCTCCTCCAGGCTTAACTCCTTCGAGATTACCCTTGACAAAGTTGATATGATCAATGTATCATCCTTGATTCCTTGAAGGGCCCTCCATGGGGTCAGCTTCATGTCCTCAGGAGCCTCTTCAATTGAAAGGTCAACTTTCCTTCCCTTTCCCTTCAGATCAACTTGTGGGTCTGGCCTCGACTTTCGTTGCTTCTGGCCCTTGACCTCCTTGTTCTCCCACATTGTGAAAATTCTATCCTGTAGATCCCAAATCTCACCTGATCTGAATGCCAGTTGAAACCATGGATCATATTTCCTCAAAGCATCAGACTTTCTATTCTCGTCCAATGCAATTCCAACCTCAATAAGGCATTGCTTTCGTAGATTAGGATGTATTCTTCCAGCTTCCTTCACAAGACAATCTTCATATTCATGGTGGAAGAACCGAATTCTCTCTATGGAGGACATTTTCTGCCTGTAGTCATTGTCGTTGTTGTGATCCCAAGCAAGAAGCTTGGCTTCCTCAGCTGTAAGACCAGCATATATCTTACACTCTGCATACCTAAAGAAAAATGTAGTAGGGTGCTCCTTCACTAACTGTATACGAGCCTCTACAGAGTGTGAACCTCCAATCACATAATAAGTGTAATCCTCAAACAAACCCTCATTTAAATCGTCCACACAGCTGCACTCATTAAGATCCACCATGACAAGGAATGGCACAACAGTAGCATGAGGATTTATTTTCATTTTCTTCTTAAGATTCTGGACGTGCAAATTATGTGGCTCCCTGATCTCAAAGGCCCTCCTCCCTGTGACTGGATCTACGGGTGGCCTGTGGATGATATTGATTGGCAGGTGGAACAACTGCCCCTTCTTCACAACTTTTCTTCTAGCTATGTCCTCCCTCATCTTATTCTGCTCAGTACCAAGAACACCAGATGCAAGCTCTCCACCAGGTGCAACAATTATGTCCCCAGAGCTAGTGCTTGAGTCAGAAAACTCCTCTTCTGAAATTATCTTCTTTTTCTTTTGGAGCTTTTTCTGCACGCTCTACTTACCCCTTGCCTTTACAGGGGTCGTCTTCTTCTGTTGTGTTGGCATGATATTGCCCTGGATCCATGGCATCAGGTCCTTGATGAAATTCACTGAGTCTCTGCATATCTGAGCTAGCCCTTCTGGAACACAGCACTCTGGGCACAAGAAATCCATCTTGCATATGACATTTCTTAATCCTTTCGATGTCTCCACCAAGAAAAGAAGGTTGTCAGAATCTTCATCTTCATAATCCAGTTTGTAAACAAGGCCATACTGAAAACCTTGTGTTGTCGTGATCTTTCCTCTGCCATAAGCCCCTGCGAACACAAGGAGGACTACATTCTTCTCTTCAACGTACTGAAGGCACCACTCTAGATTTGTCATGTCCCGAAGTGGACGATCTGTCCTCATGACCTTCGTCTCCCTAGACCTTTCCCTCATATTTGGATCCTCCTCAGGAATTTTTATGCTACTCTGTCCACCTGAGGATATTCCTAGTGGGTTGCTGGCCTTCTCAGAGGATAATGGTGCAATAATTTTCTTTGGTTTTGCTTGGTGACCAATGCCTTTGTCACGTTGCTGGTCACCAGAGCCCATGGTGACTCTGAGCTTCTTGATGGGCCTTTCATCCTTGTACTCCGCATCCCTGAAGGCACTTGGAAATATCAGATCAAACGTAAATGTGGTTTTCAAAGGCCCAAGTCCATGCCAGGCATCGATTTTGAGCTTCAGGTCGATGCCAGGCATCGATGTTTAAGTGCATGTCGATGCCAGGCATCGACTTTGTGTGCAACTCGATGCCCGGCATCGACTTGAGGGTGAAAGTCGATGCCAGGCATCGACTTGGGGGTGCAAGAGTCGATTCTTGGCATCGACTTTTGGGCCCAAGTCGATGCTTGGCATCGACTTTTGGGCCAAGTCGATGCCTCGCATCGACTTTTACCCTCAAGTCGATGCCTGGCATCGACTTGCACACAAAGTCGATGCCTGGCATCGACTTGGGCCCAAAAGTCGATACCAAGCATCGACTTGGGCCCAAAAGCCGATGCCAAGCATCGACTTTGCACCCTAAAGTCGATGCCTGGCATCGACTTTTAAGTGCATGTTGATGCCGGCAAGTCGATGCTTGGCATCGACTTTTGGGCCCAAGTTGATGCCTGGCATCGACTTTCAGGTGTAAGTCGATGCCAGGCATCGACTTGTCGGTGCAAGTCGATGCCTGGCATCGACTTGCAGCCCCAAGTCGATGCCTGGCATCGACTTGGGGCTGCAAGTCGATGCCAGGCATTGACTTGCAGGTGCAAGTCGATGCCAAGCATCGACTTGCACCGACAAGTCGATGCCTGGCATCGACTTGCACCTGCAAGTCGATGCCTAACATCGACTTGCAATCCTAAGTCGATGCCTGGCATCGACTTACACCTTAAAGTCGATGCCAGGCATCGAGCTGTACATGCTTTGGATCCATATTTCTAGAGGTAAGAAAAATAAATACCTAGAAATCAGACTTTTTACACAGACATACAGACGGAATCTTTTTGGAATCTTTATTTATGGTATGATTTTGTCTACCTCTTGGTACTTTTGCCAACATTCTTCTTCTCCATCAGACTTGGCTTGCTGGTATGCTGAGCTCTGTGCTCCATGGCTGTCTGTGCTCTGCTGCTCTCTCTTGCTCGTGGATTTTGAAAATGCGAATGATCTCCTCCTCTGGTATTTATAGGCAATTGGGTAACTTGAACCAGAGACTAACTGGATCTAACTGAATGAGTCCAGTTGCTAACTAAATCTGTCAACTTATCTAACCAGGGAATAGCACCCACACAAATAGGCTGTTTCAGAGCCACTTTAATGAAATATTCATAGACCCTTGCAACTATTTATATACATTTGCATAGAAATTACATTTCAATGGCAAGAGTATGGTATGTCCATGAGGATGTCTAAACTCATGTAGAGATTTTTTTCTTAGAATCTCTTTCTTGGGAGAAAAACAAGTCAAAGTTGTGTTAAATGTGGGAGACTAATGACATCTTTATAGTATTACCCTCCTCACTTTAGTTCATATTCACATTTATCTTGTAACTCACTCTTGAAATGGAAAATCAATGTATGAATAAACATTCAAGTACAGAACCTTGCAACTATTTATATACATTTGCATGGAAATTAAACTTCAATGGCAACAGTATGGTATGTACATGAGGATTTCTAATCTCATGTAGAAGTTTTTTCTTAGAGTCTGTTGCTTGGGAGAAAATCAGGTCTAAGTTGTGAGATTAATGACATCTTTATAGTGTTATCCTCCACACTTTAGTTCATATTCACATTTATCTTGTAACACATTGTTGAAATGGAAAATCAATGTATGAATAAACATTCTGTGTACCTCTTTTACACATAATTATTTTTTAATATACTTTCATCTACCTCTTTGATATCCAGCCAAGACCACAATAAAACCTAATCCTTGAAATCTTAACCAAATGTAAAATTTCTTCTTGTATAGTGTTCAATGGCATAGCATATTCCAGTTGGAACTCAACTTGGATATATTCCAGCTGTAAAATTTCTCCAAACAATTTTATTATATATTCCTGTTGGAACTCAACTTGGATATATTTTGATTCATTCACAATGCTTAGACTCAATGACTCATATGCAGTTAGAAATCAACTGTGTTTCTCATTTGAATCAAAAGTGAATCAAATCTTTGGTTCCCTTATTAGTGTATATTTGAGTAATTAAGTGATTTGATGTAATTTGATGTTTAATGTTATTTAATGTACTTTAATAAGCTTTTGATTTCATATCTTCTTGATGTGACATTTGATGTGACATCTTCACTTGATCTCGGATTTCTACTTATTTAAAAAGGTCATTCATCTCCAGTCTTCTGTGAACTCAGTGAAGATGAGCTCAATCTTTTCAGTGGATGCTTGGGCATCAGCTTCTTCTGCTCATATTGATTCATTGTTCTCAGTTGAACCTTTCCAGAGAAGTGATGATCCCTATGATTTAGAACGTGCTGATGATTCCATGTTTTCTGTTGAGTCATTTAAGTTATCCAATTCACAATGCAATGCTGCTCAACCAAATGCACCTCTTGATCTCCCATCTGATCCAACCATTGATCTCCCTTCTGACTCAAGTGCATGTGGAGCAAGGAAAAAGCAAAGCAAGCTCAATCTACGATTTAAAAGAAGGTCTCGTGAAGTAAGTCGAAAAAGATTTAAATTTCTTACTTCAGATAGACAGATTGCATTGGATATTGTGAAGCATTGTTGTGGTTCGAAATGTTTGTATAATTTAGGAATGAAGAAACTAAAGCACATAAGAGAAAAATTCCTCCATTTAGATAGTGAAAGGCAAGATATATACCTTGTTTCTTGCATGCAAATGATTGAGGATAACATGTCAGTAACGCGTGTTGGTTTTGAATATTTCTTTACTCAAGGGATGCCATGCTGTAGGGCTGCATTTAAAATTGCAATGGGTGTAGGAAATTTTAGAATACATAGGGTTCAACAAGGGTTTTTGAATGGGGATCTCATTTTGGATACGTTCCATGTTGGGACCAAAGGATCTGTTGGACGTCATGCAATGAATTGGATGATGAACTATTTTAGCTTGCATTGTGAAGTTATGCCTACAATTGGAAGGTTGCACTTGTTAGATAACTTTACTTGTCGAGAGGTATTTCAAATATATAGAGAAGACATGGAAAATAGAAATGAGAAGTATGTGTTGTATCGTCACTTTACTCGATTATGGAAGGAAGAGTTTAACAATGTTTCTATTCCTCGTAAAGTTAGAATGGGTGAATGTTCAGTTTGCGCCACTTTGAAAAACATGGCAAAAGGGGCTACAACACCACAGGAAAAGCATAATTTTAAAAACCTTCTTAACAACCATCGTGACAGTCAAGCATTAGAGAGAAAGAAAGCAATTCATCATCGAAGTAAGGCACTCAGAAATCCGGAGCGTTATATGTGTTTGTTGATCGATGGTATGGATAAAGAAAAAACTTGTTTGCCACATTTTTATCGCATCCCTAAGGACATTGGAGATGAAGTCCTTGTGCAAATGCATTTGGTTGGTGCTTTGGTATACAATGGAACTGTAATGTCCAAGGTTTTCTTCACATATCCGAATGTGCATAATGATCCAAACCTTACAGTTACTGTCATTCATCGTGTTTTGCAATCATGGAAGGGTCTTTTGCCACCAACTCTATATTTGCAACTAGATAATACTGCAAGAGAGAATAAAAATTCTACAGTCTTTGGATATTTAAGCATGCTTGTTGAAAAACAGGTATTTCAGAAGGTTAAGGTAAATTTTCTTCTGGTTGGCCACACTCATGATCACATTGATCAAATGTTCAGTACTTTCTCTAAGAAGTTGGCACGTAACAATGCTTTTACTCTTCTGATTTTATCTGAGCTGATTTCAGAAGCATATACTCCAAAACCAGAAGTTCAACACCTCACACAGATTTATGACTTTAAGCACTTTTGCTCAATGGGCCTTGATAACAGTGCTAAGGTTTTGGCTCCATTGCACAATATTAGTTTCAACCATGTATTCTTGATGAGGAGGGTTGATGAAATAACCCTTTTATTTGCAAAGCAGTATTCATCTTCTCTTGGGTGGGAGCCTAAAGAGGGATGCAGATTCTTATTGCAGGTGCCTAATTTGTCTACTGTAACAATGTATGGTGCAGAACAATCACCGTATGAAGATAAAAACAATACAGAAAGATGTGGAAGTGTGGTTGATCAAAGTAAAAGCTGGATGCATGCACTCATTGAAAAGAAGAGACATATTGAGCGTGCAAAAAAATATGCTGGAGATCAAGATGTATCTTGGTGGGAGGACTTTTTCAATCATCAAGAAGAGATTATACAGTATACAATTGCAGGTCACTGGCCAGTTGATGTTCCATTCACATGGGATTTTTGTGCACAAAGATCCGTGAATGTGGCCCAAGCATGTAATGCAGATGCACTTCAAAGTTTTATACATCCACCAGAAAGAAATATTTATGTAGGCCCAAGGATGACAAAACAGGCAGAAGCAAGATGGCAAGGAAATTTAATAGAGATAAATGTTGGAACGCTTATTGCAGTACTTGCTGATGGTGATGAGGCTACCAGACCATTTTGGATTGCAAAGGTTTTAGAGATAACTAAAGATATTGATCAGAGAAGAATAGAGGCTTTGATGGTGCATTGGTATTACACTAAAAGTAGTAATGCGTTCACAGGTAAATATAAATTAGAAATGGTGTGTGATACTAAACGAAGAGGTTCAAAAAGGAAAAAGAATATTCGAAGCACATCCACTCTTAAAATGGATGATGTAGATATTCTTATTTATGATTTTTCCTTGACAAAAACTAGTCACTTGAGGAAAGCAACCATCAACATGATAAAACAAAAGCTTCCAGATGTATGTGGTACAGGAAATCATAGGAAAACAAGAAGAGTTGTGCATGATCCTGCAGAATTTGGTATGTACGTGGATGAAGATAGAGCTCTTGTGGATATAGAAGAAGAAGAAGAGAGCTCTCAACAGTATGAGACTGAATCAAGTGCATCAGATGATGAGGGTGTAGACATAGATCGACAAAGTTGTGAGTTGCATTGAAGCTCTCAGACATTTTTAGTGCTTATGTAAATGCCTCAAAGTTTGGTTAATGAAACCATGTTTTGTAGCAATTTTGAATAACAATCAGATATCCACCCATTAAAGATATGTCTAAAATGTTATTTTTGAGTAAAAACTATTGATTTCTACATTCTTATATATATTTTAGACATGTCAATGTCTTATCATATAGATTTTGGACATGTCAATGTCTTATCATATACATTTTGGGACACGTCAATGCCTAATATAGTGAAATTTTGACTACATTTTGAGCTATTTTTTTTGAGAAAATGACAAAAAATATCAAAAATTACTTGTTTTCACCTCATTTTTGTAATATATCTATACTGGTGTAAAGGAATTCCAAAAATGAGGTGAAAACATGTAATTTTTGACGAGAGTGTTCTCTTTTTACGACATAGTTCTCGTTTGTTACGACTCGCTGTTTGATGATCATGTGAGAAGATTCATCTCTTTATGCCGTGGATGAGGTTTGCAAAATAGAGAGGATGCAATGCTGGCACTCTTTCCATCCACATTGGAGGGTCTTGCAGATAAATGGTATAGTCAATATGCAGATGGCCATTTCACTACATGGGAGGCTTTGAAGGCGGCGTTCTCACAGACATTCCGACCAAGTGATTCCTCGGAAAGAGCTCTAGATCAGCTAGAGAATTTGAAGCTAAGTCCAGGTGAATCCTTTCATGAACTTCACACTAGAACAAAAGCACTTGTTGCACGTCTGCCACATGCTCCAGGTGACTTTTTGGTTAAAAAGTGGATAGAAAAGGCTCTGCCCAGGTCATCGCAGCAGAAGCTTCGTGAATCTCTTAGATTGGATGCGACCCTCAATGATTTTGTTGCACCGGCATCACGCATTGAAGAAGCAAGGCAACATTTTGAAGGGGATACACAACAAAAGTATGCTGTAGATCTGGATCCTATTGAGCAACTAAGGAGGGAACTGGAAGCATTGAAGATGCAACAAAATCAACAAGAAGAGAAGGTCTTGCCACCACTGCATCGCACTGATGATGAAGTAGCTCAACTTCGCCGAGAGTTAGAAGATTTGAAGACCACTCAGGATATAAGGAGACAAATTTGGTGTACAATCTGTAACAATAATGGACATTCCAATGCTGATTGCCCTATTAAGGTAAGCTGTCAATTTTATGGAAAAGATGGTCATGAAGCCAGAGATTGCTATTACCTCAAGGGTACACAGCAGAGAGGTAACCCTCAAACTTTGGATTCATACTATGCTAGTACTTCAAATACATCTAATAGAGAGGAGAATAGGCCTGCAAAGCCTAGATATAATAGACCCTTGATGTGCTATCGTTGTGGTGAATATGGCCACATGCAAAATAGGTGTTCCCTCCTAGAAGATGCACCTCCTTGTCAACATTGTCCAGAGGCCAAGGATCATTATACCAAAGATTGCCCAAGAGGTCGTCCTGCTCCAATTCACATGATTGCAGTCTCTCCACATGAAGAAGGAAAAACCACTCAGTCTTATGCCGTTTCATCCTCTGCAATGCCCATGATGACTAGAGCTAGGCAAGCAGCTGCAACCCAGAGAGATGAACAACAAGGATTTCACGATAAAGAGGAGGAAAAGAAGTCTGGATGGAAGGACCAGGTAGAAATTGAAGGAGCTTATGATAAGATGGCTACTTCTCTAAAGGGCCAACCAACCAATCTGCAAGAAAACACTCAGGAGGTAAACATTGAACAAATCTTGAAAGGTATTCATCACAAGGTTAGTCTATATGAACTTATAAGGATGGATTCAAAAATAAGAAGTGACTTACTGAAGATTATACACTCTGCTCACTTGGTCCAATCACCTAGTATAGATGGTTTCATGGTTGATTTTCCTCCTGCACCCTTAGCAGACTACCAAAGCTCAAGATTATATGTTTGTATAAAGGATGAAGCTCTCAGAGGTGTGATCATAGATGGAGGCTCTGGTATCAATTTAATGCCAGATTTTACAATGAAGAAGCTGAAATTGAACCCCACCAAGTTGGCACCATTCACTGTTACATTAGGAGATCAACGTCGGGTTGCGCCACTTGGCATTATTGAAAAGGTATTGATGGTAGTACAGGGCTGCCACTTTGTTTTATATTTTGTTGTTATTGCACTTCCACAGGAGACTTCTTACCCTTTACTCCTGGGGAGACCTTGGCTGAGACAAGCAAAAGTTTTGCAAGATTGGGGGAAAAACAAACTATGGATTTCAACAAGCACCAATAGCCAATTGCAATTACATTTGGAAGAGGGAGTTGACTCAGGAAAAACCACTGGATATACTGTGGACACTCAGGTTATGCCTTCTCTACCCCAAGAAGATGATACATTGTTAAATTGGATGATGGGAAGTGCAGAGTGTTGCACAGTGGAGATCAATGAAATTGAGGAAGAAGTTGCAGATAAGGTAATTACAGAAAAGGGCAATGAAGACCACAAGGTGTTGAAGAATGAACAATTGAAGGAAACTACAAGCTTTGAAGAGGCAACCAATATAAAAGTATCAGAGAGGGAAGATTATGAACCAAAGAGCAGAGAAGATCTTCCTTTTGCAGATATACCTCAAGGATGGATAGAAGAACATGTTGCAGAATATAAATTAAAATCCACTCCTGCATATAGTGGAGATGATTTCTCAAACAAGATGAGTCCAGAAACATTGGTTCAAGAATTAAATTTAGGGGATGAAGAGAACCCTCAAAGAGTTCACTTGGCATCCTGGTTGTGACATTATCCTCCTTTACTACAGAAGGTAACTTCTTTGCTTTTTGCCTATAAAAGTGTCTTCGCATGGTCCTACAAAGATCTAAGAGGAATACCAGAAGAGCTTGGGTTACATCGGATACCCTTAGTTGAGGGAGCCGCGCCTGTAAGAAGTAGGCCATATCGACTCAATCCAAAGTATCCAGAGGCGGTAAAAGCAGAGATTACAAAACTAGAAGAAACAAGTATAATTGTGCCAATAGAACATTCCAGGTGGCTTTCTTCCATGGTTATTGTACACAAGAAAAATAGTGGAAAAATAAGAGTATGTGTTGATTTCCGTGCTTTGAATAAAGTGACTATTCAAGATGGATTTCCTCAGACCTTCTCAGAGCAAGTACTTGAGGAAGTAGCTGGTCACACTTTGTATAGTTTCTTGGATGGTTTTAGTGGCTACAATCAGATAGTGATCCATCCCGATGATAGGGACAAAACAGCCTTTGTTACTCCCTGGGGCACTTATGTCTATACTCGCATGGCTTTTGGTTTGAAGAATGCACCAGCTTCATTTAATAGAACGATGTATCTAATATTGGGCAAATGATTAACAACATTTCTACGCATTTTTATGGATGACTTTTCAGTATTTTCAGGTACAGATAAGAGAGCAGCAGTTCAAGATTTCCATGACCATTTGGAAAATATAAAAGAAATTTTTGAGCAATGTCTCAAAACAGGTTTGAAATTGAATCCTGATAAATGTCACTTTTTGGTCACCAAGGGCACTCTTCTTGGTCACATAGTATCTACTAAAGGTATAACTATTGACCCTACAAAGGTTACAGCTATTCTTTCCATGCCAATTCCACAAAGCCCAAAGGAAGTGCAAAGTTTCTTGGGCGATGCAGGGTATCATAGAAATTGCTAAGCCCTTGTCAAGGCTTACCAGTAAAAAGATCCCTTTCTCATGGAGTGCTGAAGCTGACAAAGCATTTTGTGAACTAAAGTTGAGGCTATGTATTGCTCCACTTTTAAGTATTCCTAATTGGTCATTGGAATTTCATGTGCATACAGATGCCAGTCTTCATGCTGTAGGTGTAGTTCTAGCTCAACCATCATCACATAAGGTGGATAAACCTATCTCCTATGCCAGCAGACTACTCAACCAAGTTGAAAGGAATTACAGTACAACGGAAAGAGAAGGTTTGGCTATCGTATTTGCTCTTCAGAAGTTTAGACATTATCTCCTTGGTGTACATTTCATTGTTATCTCTGATCATCAGCCCTTGAAGTATTTGATAAACAAGCCTAGAGTAGCTGGAAGGATTTGGAGATGGTTACTCTTATTTCAAGAATTTAATTTTGATATTCATATTAAGCCAGGAAGAGAGCACTACATGGCAGATCAAGTGTCCAGAACTGCAATGAGCGAAAAAGCAACAGGTATGAATGATGAACTGGTGGATAGCAATCTTTTTCTAGTAGCAATTCGGACTGGTTGGTATGATGAAATTCTTCATGTTCTCACTACTGGAAAGATCCCAGAACACTTGACACCTGTAGAAAAAAGAAGATTGCTTTTGAAAACCAAAGCCTATTCTCTTATAAATGGAAATTTATATAAATACTGGCAGGATGATATATTGAGAAGGTGTGTCTATCCAGAAGACGTAAAACTTCTGCTAGAGGCTGCACACAGTGAAGGACATCTAAAGGGGGAAGAATTGGCTCATAGAATCACCCACAAAGGTTTATGGTGGCCTCATATTTTCAAGGATGCTATCAAGT
Source organism: Ceratopteris richardii (assembly GCA_020310875.1). Classification (NCBI taxonomy): domain Eukaryota; kingdom Viridiplantae; phylum Streptophyta; class Polypodiopsida; order Polypodiales; family Pteridaceae; genus Ceratopteris; species Ceratopteris richardii. The sequence goes on from CM035422.1 coordinate 154,797,506, forward strand.
TCGCTAAAGAATGCCACATCTGCCAGAGGTGTGCTCGCGCGCCAACCAGATTGAATTTCCAACCATTAGTCATATCTACAGGATGGCTCCCATTTGAACGATGGGGTCTTGATTTCATAGGACCAATTAGTCCAATTGGTCAACCTGGAGGTAAAAAGTATATTTTGATGGCCACATGTTATGCCACTAAATGGATAGAGGCTAAAGCTACTGTGGACTGCACGACTTTAACAGTAGCTAATTGGACTGCTTCGCAAATTATCTTTCGATCATCAAAGTTCCTGGCCGCTAGCACTGATCGGAGCAATTTGGGCTTTCAGAACAACGAAGAGGGGAACCACAGGCGAGACTCCATTTCGATTAGTATATGGGAAAGAGGCATTGGCCCCATTTGAGTTCATTATCAGAAAGGAAACAGGAATCAAAATGATTGGAATTGAACCCCCCATTCAGAGATTGGTGGCATTAGAAGAGTACAGAGAAGAGGCAATGCAGAAACTTCTGGTAACACAACAAGAGCGCAAGAGATTGCATGACAGGTATCTGAGGTCCAATGAAGTTCAGGAAGGGTCCATGGTTTTAGTGCATCAGGTCCCAGCAATTTCAACTAAATTGGCACCCAAATGGATAGGACCTTATAAGGTAATCAAGCTATTGCCACATGGCACAGTGCATCTGGAAGATCTGCAGGGTAAAAGGATTTCCCTCGTCAACATCTCCAGGGTGAAGACGTATCTGAATTAGGTCAAAATGGAAGCACTCCATCCATTGTACATACGTGTTTCTTTTCAGTAATTGCAGTATAACTAGATCTCATCAAATGAGTAAAATAAGGGAGAAATTGCACCAGGGACGGTGCAAAAGCTTGATGTGGGGGTCTGTGGATCCCTCTCACTGCCTCTCTCTCTCACTCGCGGCCTGCCCCCTCCATCTCCCTTCTTGATCCAAAATTGTTGGTGTTTGACATCTCTAGGGCCGCAATTCCGAATCCAACATGCTCTATGATATATACACAACTATTTGCACTTTCGAGTTCCGTAGATAGCCAAGACTTGGAGACATTTGCCCTGTTCGAAGATCCATAATCATCTTGTGCATCGTTGTCGCCATGGCTTATGTTGTTGTAACCCACAGAGGAACTCTCTCTCTCTCTCTCTCTCTCTCTCTCTCTCTCTCTCTCTCTCTATCCCCCTCACCCTCACCCGCCAACTCCACCTCACCCTCACCCTCAACCGCCACCTCCCCCTCACCCTCACCCGCGACCTCCCCCTCACCCTCACCTGCCACCTCCCCCTCCAACTCACCCGCACCACCTCCCCCTCACCCTCAACCACCACCTCCCCCTCACCCTCACCCGCCACCTCCCCCTCACCCTCACCTGCCACCTCCCCCTCAACCTCACCCGCCACCTCCCCCTCACCCTCACCCGCCACCTCCCCCTCAACCTCACACACCACCTGCCCCTCACCCTCACCCGCCACCTCCACCTCACCCTCACGCTCAACCGCCACCTCCCCCTCACCCTCACCCGCCACCTCCCCGTCACCCTCACCTGCCACCTCCCCCTCCACCTCACCCGCGCCACCTCCCCCTCACCCTCAACCGCCACCTCCCCCTCACCCTCACCCGCCACCTCCCCCTCACCCTCACCTGCCACCTCCCCCTCAACCTAACCCGCCACCTCCCCCTCACCCTCACCCGCCACCTCCCCCTCAACCTCACCCGCCACCTCCCCCTCACCCTCACTCGCCACCTCCCCCTCACCCTCACCCGCCACCTCCACCTCCCCCTCACCCTCACCCTCCACCTCAGCCTCACCCTCACCCGCCACCTCCCCCTCACCCTCACCCGCCACCTCCCCCTCACCCTCAACCTCCACCTCAGTCTCAGCCTCACCCGCCACCTCCCCCTCACCCTCACCCGCCACCTTCCCCTCAACCTCACCCGCCACCTCCCCCTCAACCTCACCCGCCACCTCCCACTCACCCTCACCTGCCACCTCCCCCTCAACCTCACCCGCCACCTCCCCCTCACCCTCACCCGCCACCTCCCCCTCACCCTCACCCGCCACCTCCACCTCACCCTCACCCTCAACCGCCACCTCCCCATCACCCTCACCCGCGACCTCCCCCTCACCCTCACCTGCCACCTCCCCCTCCACCTCACTTGCGCCACCTCCCTCTCACCCTCAATCGCCACCTCCCCCTCACCCTCACCCGCCACCTCCCCCTCACCCTCACCTACCACCTCCCCCTCAACCTCACTCGCCACCTCCCACTCACCCTCACCCGCCACCTCCTCCTCAACCTCACCCGCCACCTCCCCCTCACCCTCACCCGCCATTCCCCCCTCACCCTCACCCGCCACCTCCACCTCCCCCTCACCCTCAACCTCCACCTCAGCCTCAGCCTCACCCGCCACCTCCCCCTCACCCTCACCCGCCACCACCCCCTCAACCTCACCCCCCACCTCCCCCTCACCCTCACCCGCCACCTCCCCCTCACCCTCACCCTCCACCTCAGCCTCACCCTCACCCGCCACCTCCCCCTCACCCTCACCCGCCACCTCCCCCTCACCCTCACCCGCCACCTCCCCATCAACCTCACACGCCACCTCCCCCTCACCCTCACCTACCACCTCCCCCTCACCCTCACCCACCACCTCCCCCTCACGCTCACCCGCCACCTCCCCCTCACCCTCACCTACCACCTCCCCCTCAACCTCACCCGCCAACTCCCCCTCACCCTCACCCGCCACCTCCCCCTCAACCTCACCCGCCACCTCCCCCTCACCCTCACCCGCAACCTCCCCCTCACCCTCACCCGCCACCTCCACCTCCCCCTCACCCTCCACCTCAGCCTCACCCTCACCCGCCACCTCCCCCTCACCCTCACCCGCCACCTCCCCCTCAACCTCACCCGCCACCTCCCCCTGAACCTCACCCGCCACCTCCCCCTCACCCTCACCCGCCACCTCCCCCTCAACCTTACCCGCCACCTCCCCCTCACCCTCACCCGCCACCTCCCCCTCACCCTCACCCGCCACCTCCACCTCCACCTCCCCCTCACCCTCACCCTCCACCTCAGCCTCACCCTCACCCGCCACCTCCCCCTCACCCTCACCCGCCACCTCCCCCTCAACCTCACCCGCCACCTCCCCATCACCCTCACCTGCCACCTCCCCCTCAACCTCACTCGCCACCTCCCCCTCATCCTCACCCACCACCCCCCCCCCCCCCCCCTCACCCTCACCCGCCACGTCCCCCTCACCCTCACCCGGCACCTCCCCCTCACCCTCACCTGCCACCTCCCCCTCAACCTCACCCGCCACCTCCCCCTCACCCTCACCCGCCACTTCCCCCTCAACCTCACCCGCCACCTCCCTCTCACCCTCACCCGCCGCCTCCACACACACACACACACCCACACACACACAGATAAAGGGAAATGGAGAGATCACTGCACAGGTGTTGTGCCTATTACAACTGCATTTGGGAGGAGCTACAGAAGTAGATTGGAGCTGCTGCATATGTCGAATGCAGTGCCAAGACGCAACAGAATGTGAAAGCTGTTTTCGATGCGGCTATCAGGGTTGTATTGCAACCACCATGGCCAAAGAAGAAGGAGTCACATCAGAAGAACTGTATAGTGATGTGATTTCTGAATCCTCAAAGAATTGAATTATCTAAGATGCTATTCATGGGCCTTTCCATGAGGACAAGCAGTTGGACCAATCGGCTTCATTTGAATTGCCCGGGATTAAATCGGTGAGGAAATAACAAGAGAACACAAAATGAGGATCTCAGATGGCAAGTGAAAAGGTAAAAGGAAACTGTTAAAAGTTAAAGTGGATAAACAATTGTTGTCGCCAACCATTCATCACGACTACCTATTTTTGTGGATCCAATTCAATTCAAAGGAATAATTGACCAACCCCTTCAATTTTGGGCAATCCACCGGCACGTGATCAGTGGACGTGAAGCAATGGATTTGTGCTCATTTGGGGCACAATTTTTAGAGTTACATTGGTTCAGATACGCGCACATACGTGCAAAAGTTCTCTCTTGCACTTTGTGGTGTCAAGCCTATTGTAGGAGCTACTCTGTAGTGTGGATACAGAGGATAGGCTTCTCAGTGGAGGGCTATGAGCACTATAGTGTAAGAGAGCGGCTTGGATTTTTTTCTTTTCTGAGAGTCAGTATTGAAGTTAAGCTCTATTCTCTTGAGAAATTCTTTACCATTTGTATTGTTCTGGGTTAGTCTGCATATAATTGGCCCCCTTAAGCTAATGGGAAGACTCTGCTGCATTGAGGTTATTTACTTTTAGAGTGGCATGTTAGCCCTGAGCTTGCACTTTTGAGCATCACTCTGCCCAACCTTGTAATCGTCTGATTCAAATCAAGAAATATATGGTCTTCTGTGGTCATTTGTTGATTAATATTTCTAGAATATGTACATCTCCCCTGTCTGCTCACAAAAATGTTAAAGGGTATACTTCCCTAAAGAGAACCCCCCTTGAGTAGGCAACGTACTGGATGTGTTTAATCTTTAATCTCTAATTTTGATAAAAGTGGATACCCCGGTACCTCCTCTACAGTGCGATACATGTATTCTTCTTGCAGGGAAAGGTAAGTATTTTTCTTGCATGTTAGCGAGGAGAAAAATATTAATTGGTCAGAGTGTGTATCCCCTTTCGGTCTACTTGTAGTTATATTATGCCTGTTGGCATTGCAAAATTTGTCAAGGTGTGTAACCCCCTTTCGGTCTATTTGTAGATAGATTGTGCTTGTCCGCACCATTATCACGGAAAAATATTTGTCATAATTTTTTCGGTTTTCAGAATTATGCAATTATGCTCCCAAAATTTTTAGAAAATTAGTATGCACATGCATGCAAGCATACAGAACATACTAAAAGTTTCTTATTTTGTCATGTTTCATTGAGCAAAGGCTTGTAATTTTCATTTTTTCGCTGCCACTTACTTGTTTTGAATTTACATAGAATGTTGAAACTATATAGTGATCAAAATGAATAATTAGTATCATTTTGATCAAAGAAAAGTAGAAGCTTTGTGGATATCTAGTAGATATCACTATTTGGGAAAATGCAATACAAGGGTAAGTAATGTTGAGGTCATTAGAATGAAGAACTTAGTAGTTCACAACTTAGAATTCTAGGATGTCTAGTTAGAACCTAGAATAGACGACAGTTAATACTCAAAGATTTCATGATAATGCAAGTGGCATTTTGATCAAAGGAATAAAGTCAAGATTTAAAATATGTAAAGTAATACATTCAGAAAGAGATGAGAATTTTCAAGTAAAAGAATTACTCTTTTGGAGAAAGGAAAACTTGAGACCAGACTCATTTTAGCCAAGATCTCATGAATTAAAAACTTAGAGGTAAGAGGTCTCAAGGTAGTTTGACACCTTAGAAGAGAACTCTTAGAACAACTACAAGTTTAGGATGCTTATAAATTAAGTATTTAGAATAGTTACTATAATTTCATAGTTATGAGTTCTAGTGCACATTTCTATGTGTATAGAACAAAGAAGCTTATTTCACAAGAAGTATAGACTTCTGATTTGTGGAATTAAGAAAAAAAAGATAAATCAAGTTTGATTAGAATGCCATAGATAGAAATAGTAAAAGAGAAGTCATGTAAGAACTTCCTAGATTTGGAAGCTAAGAGATAGACTTCAAGCTTACTAGTTCTATAAAAGAAATCATATATTGATTCTCTAAGAGTTTTATATAGGTAGATCGGATAGTTCTATCTATCTATCTAAAAGTGAAGAATAGAGATCCTAGGTAGACCCATCTTTATTAAGCAAGCAAGGTAAGTCTGTAGGCCAAGAACTCTCGAATGGCCAAGATACACAGAAGGGCAACGTTTGTAACGAACAAGCAAGGCAAGTCTGTGGGTTAGATATTCAAGAGTGGCCAAGATATACAGAAAGGGCATGTTTTGCATTTATTAGATAAGGCAAGGTTATCTCTAGTAGGGAGCGATTATACAACAATGCAAGGTCTATGAGTAAGAAAGTGAGTTCCGAATGGAATACAAGTTGAGAAGCAAGTTTGATGTTTCTATTATAGTGCATCATAAACAGTAACAAAGTAATGTGATAAAGTTTGAGCATGAGGGGAGGTGACTACTGATCCGTGGAGAACCAGATCTCTAAGAGACATGATTGGTAAATGCTACCAAGTTGATTTAAATTGATTGTAAGTTTATTTATTTTCTATATTGTATGCATTCATCATGTATTATGATGAATTCATGCAATGATGGAAAATCTAGTTGGAATGCTTTAGCAGTTTTACTGAAAGTGAGAGCAGAATTCCAAGAGAGTTCCTTGAAAGAATTATAGAAAAGGGCTAATTAGACCTAGCTATTCACCCTTTGCAACACCACTTCTCCTAGTGAAGAAGAAAGATGGATCTTATAGGATGTGCATTGAGTATCGATCACTCAATAATATTGCTATCAGACATAGATATCCTATGCCCAGGATTAATGATCTTTTAGACACTCTAGCTGGAGCCCTTGTATTTAGTAAAATAGATTTTAGAAGTGGCTACCATCAGATTAGAGTAAAAGATCATGATAAGACTCAGTTAATCTAGAGAAGACTTAGTTCTTTCTTTTGAGGATAGAGTATCTATTGATGGGATTTAGATGGATCCAAAGAGGGTCTCAATTATGTTATTTTATTCTACTTCTCAAGATGAGGGGTAGTTATGATCATTTCTAGGACATTCCGGTTTTGATCGAAAATTCATCTCTTTTTATTCATCCATAGTACTCCCTATGATAAACTTTCTTCAAGGAGATATTTCTTTGCATGGAAGCAAGAGTAGCAAGATACTTTTGATACTCTGAAACAAGTTGTTTCCGAAGCTCCTATACTCAAAGTGTTCGATCCACAACAACCCTTTGAGTTAGAGACAAATGTTAGTGGCATAAGCCATAGGGACAGTTTTGAGCCAAGATGGCAGGCCAGTGCATGAACAGGACTTTTATGCAATGGTGTATGCACTTAAAGTCTAGAGACACTATTTTTATGGTGTAGACTTTGAGGTATACACAAATCACTATACACTTCAGTATTTTTGTAGCCAGCCAGATCTTTGAGGCACTTAGGCTCATTAGGCTGAGCTCATACAGCAGTTTCGCATGGAAATGCTATATAGAAGAGCAAAGAGAATATAGTTGATGATGGATTATCATGGATAATGTATCAAATGAGCTTTACAATTCTAGAAAGCTCATTGCTTTAAGAGATAAAAGAAGCACAGGTGGAAGATCCACATTCGACCCATCAGTGATGACTCTACTATAGGAGACGGGATAGTTTCAGTTGTTTCTTCCCCTAGCAAAGCGAACAAGTCCATTCCATATTCTAGCTTCTCACAGGAGAATGGAATAGTAAGATAGAAAGGAAAGGTTTGTGTACCTGATTCTGAGGATTTGAGAAGAAAAGTCATGCATGATAACCAAGATGTATCTTGTGCAGGACATCCAAGTGTTGAAAAGAGAATAGAGCTTGTTAGAAGATCATTTTGGTGGTCGGGATAGCTAGAGATGTCCACACTTATGTTTAACAAGCTTTATGTGTCAATTCAACAAAGCAAAAAGGATAGACTCTATGTCTTGACCGTGGACCCATAGGAAGTGGGATACTATCTTAGTTGTGGTAGACAAAATGATGATCCATTGGGATCATGACTTTGGTCCATAGGGATCAATTCATACCCATAGAGGAGAGAATAGAAACTCCACACAGGGATCAGAGTGTCAGACATTTATCCATAGGGATCAGTGCACTTGATCTACATGGATCATTGATCCACAGTAGTATATCATTGCTATTTTTAGCAGTACAAGAGGGTATATATGGATGGGAGGAGAGTCACACACATCATTCAAGCAATTTCTTACAAGGGTGTTAGAAGGCATAATGGAAATAGCCTTGATAAAATTCGCAGACTCAAGAAGAACTTGGACTTTCATGTCACGCTTAATAGGAAATGGTGTCTTGATTGGTTGGGCTTGAGGTGGAACTTTCATATCCAATCCCTTTGGTACCCCCTTTTTGAGATTAAAAAAATTGTGTTTATGTGGCGAATGCTCAATGAGGCAATTTGGATTAATGTAGAAGCTTAAAAAATTTGTGGGCTTCCCCCTTGGTGCAAATGATGCCTTCGTGGAAATGAGGATTTGGGACACCTCTTTTTTCATGCTCCAAGTAAATTTTAATCTAGTGGACCCTTGGCAGAGTCATGCTCCTATAGTGACAAATAAATTAGAAGCAAGTGTTGCTCGGCAAAGGGACCCTCTAGAAGATCTAGAAAGAGAGATGTGTTGCTAGCTTTGGAAACCCTCCTAAAGAATGGTTGATTGAGAAATATATTTTCCTTTTAGGCAAAATAATTTCCAATTATAAGATGCCCCTACATTTAAGACATCAATAAGTGTTTTTCCTTGAGAACAACAAGATGAAAAGAAAGCTTTTGGGCCCCATATGAGGGAGACGAGTGGATTATAAAACTTCTTTGTAAAGTCCTCTAGTAATACATAGGCAACCCGTGCTTTGTGGGATTCCGAGGTCCCATGGGTACTAGGAACATTCTCTTGTATAACTATTTTTTGTATTAATTAAATCTTAAGAGAACGGGCAATAACCGAGCTTCCTTTTGACAAAGATAAAAATCTATTAAGAGAGACTTTCAAAGTACACATAGTAACGTTAATGATCACGTATAGAAAGAAACATGATTTAGGAAACGAATCGCATTTAAAATTCGTAAATCAATAGAGATATCTACAAAAACACTCTTAATACAGACGTCGTTCATCGAAATGAAAAGATATAATAGATGTACAAGCATTTTGATACTGTCATATTAGATATGAGTGAAGGGCTGTTTCTGTTTAATATACGTCAGATAATAAATTTGTAAGTTGCTAATTTGTTTCTTCAATTCATGCCCCTAACGCTATATCTTAATGTATTTCTTGCATTTCTCCCTTATTTTGCTCTACTTAAAATTTCCATTATTCTAATTGTGTTTTTTGTTCATTGTTATCTTCATTTTTATCTATTATTCGATCTAATGGTTGGGGGGAAATGAGTGGTTGCAAACACTCTCTGTTCCTCTCTCTCTCTCTGTATATATATATATATATATATATATATATATATATATATATATATATATATATATATATATATATATATATATATATATATATATATATATATATATATATATATATATATATATATATATATTGTAAGTTATTTAAGAAGGTCATTGAACATAATATATGGCTAAATATTTTAAGTACAATGTTCATTGTTTGTATGTCATTTAAATTGTTTTGTTTTGATTAAATAACATACTCACACTTATAGATTCACATGAACACATATATATATATATATTCACATGCATGCTTACGCATGCACATACACATACACACACATACACATACTTATACACATGCGCATACATACATATATAGACACATACACATGCACATACACACAAACATATGCACATATCCTTACACATACACATACACATATACACATGCAATTTCACAAACATATCTACATACAAATACACATACACATACACACATAAACACATATGTATACACATATACATACACATACATGTGCACAGACACACATGCTCATATATATATATATATATATACACATGCACATGCATGCACATACACATGCACATGCATGCACATACACATACACATGCATCTACATACACATTCATGCACATGCATATGCTGATGCACATGCATGCTCCTACATATACACATGTGTATAGACACATACACATACACATGCATATATACACATAGACATACAAATACACCCATAAACACATACACATACACATACACCTACATATACATATACATATACAGACACATACATATACACATACACATAAACATTCACACACATACTCACAGTTACATGCATATAATGCACTTACATGATTAAAGATATATACCTACATTTATAGACATACATATACAAACACAACTACATGCATATAGATATATATATATATATACACAAAAACATACATAAAATATAAATGAATCATACAATTACAGTAATAAATCATATGTTCAATATAAGTTGTAATCAAAATCATTAGTACATTTCAATTGTATAATTCACACCATAGACAATTAAAAACATAAATGGAATGAGTGTGTGTCAATGTAAATAATACATCACTATAATAGGTCAATCATCTGAATCGTGATCATGATCATCCATATCATCATGATCATCCTCATCATCATGATCATCAGCATGACTTGATCTATTTGGAGAGGCATCATGGGTCGAGAGGTCACTACCCTATGATAATCTATACCAACCCTTCTATGTCTTTCTCTCCACCTCACCCATATCAGTCTCTCCATCATATTCTTGTATTACATATAATAAACATCAATAAAAAAAAACATATAAGTTACAAGATTTTCTCGATGATGATGATGATGGAATGGCGTAATTGATGGTGACAAAAATAACAGAAATGGTTGAACGTATGCACTCCAAATCATTGAACAATCAAGGAAAGATGCGCTCCAATTTAACAATTTCTCTAAGATAGCTAGTCCTCTAATGGATTTGAGTAGAAGGAAGGGAGTATTTTTTTTGAACTGATGCATGAGAAAAATTGTTTGAATCATTGAAACAAAAATTAAGTTTTTGAAAATACCAAAATCTTTTGTGGTTAAAAAATTTTCTTTCACAGGAAAAAAGTGTTGGATTTAATTACCAAGTGAGTATGATTTCAACATTCAATATTTGGATTGTAAGGATATAAGGTCCCTTATGCATTCAACTGATAACCTTGATGTAATAAATTTTAATTTTCTAAATCAAATGTAAGAAGAGTTGAAACATGATCCTTTTTATGCACCTCCCTTGACGTTTTTGCATGGAAACACATGAATGATGTATTATTACGAATTTGATCTACAGAAGGGAGCCTTATATTGTAGAAAATGATTATGCAAATCTTCTAGATCTCTAGTGAGGGGTTGAATATTGAATGATTATCATGATGCACCTTTCTCTACACATCGAACTTATTCAAGGACAAGCTAAAGCAATATATTCTTACGTTTCCTCATATATGATCTAGGATATTGGAAAATATGTTTGTGAATGTTTAACATACTAATAGTTGGAATCTAAGTATAAGAGAATGCTTGGAATGGTACATTTTTTGGATGTTCCAAATCAAAAGTGGGAGTCTATCTTTATGGATTTCATCACTAAATTTCCTATGAGTGTATGTAAACATGAAAAGTGCTAGTTGATTGATATAGTGAGATGGCACATTTCTTTGTTACGCAAAAGACTGATATTGTCTTAAATGTTGAAAAACCCTTTGCAAAAGAGCTTTTTGGAGTGCATGGAATACTTAAAAGTAAACTTTCTGATAGAGACTCTATATTCATGTGAAAATTATGGAAATTAACATTCGAACAAATTGGTGCTCAAATTTATATGACTATAACATTCCATCCATAGTCTAATAAGGAAGCTGAGAGGGTTAATCAGGTTATTCAAGATATGTTATGTATGTATGCAAATGAAAAGTAGGATATTGAAGTGAATACTTGCCTTTACTTGAGCTTAAATATAATAGTGCATGTCATACATCTAAAAAAAATGAATGGATTTGATGCTATGTATGGTTATATGTGCTTGAATCCACCTTGATTTTCTATTTTCTTCAAGTAAAGTAGACATTTCTAAATTTTTTTTTGAAAAAATGGATGAATACCTTGGAATATTAAGTAGCACATAAAAGAAGCTACGAAAAAAGAAAAAAGAAATTCTATTATTTGAATAAAAGAGCACCTGAATTTCATAATTTGGACACATCAGTTGTGATCTCACATGGCACGAGGACTATTTTATCAACCAATTCTCATGGGGCTTACATGATGATGTCAAGGAGCTCATGCTAACAATGCCCAACATAAACTCTTTCAATGAATTCATGAATCAAGCGCTTGAGTGTGATAATAGGTTGTTCGATAGAAAGAAAGAGAAGAAAACTTCATTAAAGATCAAGAATACAATTTTAACTCTTTTCCACAACAACATATGTTGAAAGAAACTGAACTACAACCCATGCATTTGGATAACATCAAGGTCAGATGAGCTAGAATAAGGAAAGAAAACATCACAAGGATAATGGATTATGCGTTTATTTTGGAGATAACGATTATATGGTATTTAAGTGTCCTATGATGAAGAAACATGTTGGAATTAGGACTCCCACAAGCATCATCTCACATCAAAAGGATCATCATTAGAGTCAAAAGAGGAATATAGTCCATCATAAGAATCATAACCTTGATTCTATACATAGATATACTACAAACCCTTTCTAGTTTTGACATGGACATCCATCATTATCGTGTTCAAGTACCACTTATCAAGAGCTCTACAAAGATGAAGAGCTATGAGGATTCAAGTCCTAGAAGGTCATTCTCGCACAACCGTTCCTCGTGGAACTCATTGTTTGAGGGGGAAGTGATGTCATGGAAAATGAGAAATAATCTGAACCTTAGATTCCATGTTGACATCATCGATGACATAATCAAGTTATAACCACCTTTAAGCTGCCTTTAATAACTACCCTTGAAAACCTATATATGGCGGGCTTGACCACATACATCCTCAATCCTACCAATTCTAGCATTGGGAGGTCAACGAGTCAGGATTTCCATGTAACTACTTTCCAAGTTCTAGTTCTACTTCTTGTGTTGATCCTTGTTCTAGTATTTTCTAGTCTAGTTCTTGGACGTCCTTTCTCATCCTCTTATAATCTCATAGTACGAGATCTTGTCTAGTTATTTCTTATATCAAGTTCATGTCCTTGAAGGGACATTCTATAATGGAGATATCTCGCTTCATACCTATGGTGCCAGGTTGTGAGATCTTGTGTATCATCTCTAGTCTAGTTACCCAAACCTATCCTTCCTGGGTTGTGGGGCATCTTTTATCACATACATATTCTTGTATTAGTTTTCCTATGTGAGTCTTCTTGTAATCCAATGTATATTTCCAAAATCTGTTCTACTGTAGTCAGAGAGCACAATCTAGTGATGCCCTAACAACTCTCTATGAACCAAAAATTTGATTGCCCAGGATAATATGTTCAAGAAACTTGATAATGATGAGTACATTTTAAATGACGAGATTGAAGAACAGAAAAAAAATATGCCTTTTCATAAAAAAAATGCATCCATGAAAAAATGGTAAAAATAAAGAAAATCAACAATACAAAATATATTCCAATTTCTTGGCCCAATTCTCAATTGTTGCCCATTTGAATTCATGAATGCTTCTTTTTTTGCATTGCTTTTCATATCCATATCACTTGATTCAAAACCAAAAAATATGATTTCTATACTTTTAGTGTAAAACTATATCTTAAGAAATATGACTTGGAGGTTTATTTTGGCAGGTTGACTTTCCTATATAAACATGTATATGTATCGTATATCAAAAGCATACTTTTTGAAGTTCTAAATCTAGATACTCCATGTTTCTAAATCATTAGTCCACCTCAAAACACTTTTTTGGAGTTTAAATGGTAGTTCTATGTCATAAAAAAATGTTGTACATTTTAAATGACGAGATTGAAGAACAGAAAAAAAATATGCCTTTTCATAAAAAAAATGCATCCATGAAAAAATGGTAAAAATAAAGAAAATCAACAATACAAAATATATTCCAATTTCTTGGCCCAATTCTCAATTGTTGCCCATTTGAATTCATGAATGCTTCTTTTTTTGCATTGCTTTTCATATCCATATCACTTGATTCAAAACCAAAAAATATGATTTCTATACTTTTAGTGTAAAACTATATCTTAAGAAATATGACTTGGAGGTTTATTTTGGCAGGTTGACTTTCCTATATAAACATGTATATGTATCCTATATCAAAAGCATACTTTTTGAAGTTCTAAATCTAGATACTCCATGTTTCTAAATCATTAGTCCACCTCAAAACACTTTTTTGGAGTTTAAATGGTAGTTCTATGTCATAAAAAAATGTTGTACCTTGCATTGGGGTTTTGTCTTTTCGGGACATCAAAAAAGATAATCTACCATCTATCATCGGGAAATTCATAATTTCTTCCATGCCAAAAAAGTGAGGAAGTTTACTCTTTTTCCAACCCAAATAAATTGAATGTTACTATAAAGTCGTTGAACCATGAAGAAGCAACAAAAAGATAGCAAGTCAAATGAAGCTAAGGAGTCATAGAAGAATTAGGCACGGTGTATATAGGTTGGCTTACGTAGTAGTGGAGTTAGTAAAATCTCCTTTCATGCAATTAGAGAAAGATCATATTCATGTTTATTCAGGAAAGAAGTTGATCTAAAATAAGCGAAAGGTGAAAAATGTATCTTGAAAATCCTAAGTCTTTGCTTGTATTCGTATTTAAGGTAGATTTGTTTATGATAAATCTACAAATTCTTCTTCAATATGAGAAGAACTAATGCGTAAAAATGACTAATTATACTCACTTCTACTTCATATTCGTGCTTGCACATAATTCTTGTGTTTTTCCTTTTTTTGGATGTTTACAATGTTGCCTCTTCATTCAAATATATGTTTCGAGTTCATCCATATATATGCTTCCTATTCATTCAGATATATTGCTTATTCATTCATATAGATGTTGCCTGTTCATTCATATGTATGGTGCCTATTTCATGTTTTTTCTCTCATGCATATGTGGCTAGATGGCATAATATTTACTCATTCATGCATGTAATCAATATTTCATTCCATGTTGCTTATGTTGACTATGAAAGAATTTGATGTTTGTTACTAGTTGACCTTCAAAGACACTCAAGTGGTGCTTTTGGACAAGTGAAAGAAGACTTAATCTTTTAATAATCAAGGTAAGAATATTGCTCATGTCGAGACTCAATGGACTTTATCAACCCTTCCATTGGAAAGAATACCTTAATTTTATTGAGCAAGCAAAAAGACTCGACTTCTATATTCGTGGTGGTCAGTAAGGACATCAAACATACGAATGCCTGAACAAAGCAATCTTTTGGCTTGTAGAAGCAAATGTGATTAACATCATTGAGGAAAGTGCAACAATTCCCAAAAGGGAATGATGGAGGTAAGTGCTCTAACTCTACCCTACATTGCATGGTGACTAGATCTTTCCTGAGGGCCTACGTAAGTATGATTTCGGGTATGCTTTCTATGCATAAAATCAAATTTTTGATGGATTTAGATAGTATGCATTATCTTCTATGCTATAAATTGGTACAAAAATACCTCCGAATATGAAAATATTCAGACCTATGGAGATGGCTGATGGAGAACTACCCTATATAGAAGGATACATTGAAACACATGTATTTAATTTTTTGATAGGTGTGTTTTGGGATTTTTCATATGTATGAAATGAAACAATGTGACACAATTATAAGTATGGCTTGGTTACTTCAAAATTTTGTAAGGATTGATTGTGAACAAAGAATAGACCCTTTAGGGTTAGATGATGAGTCTATCCACATTCTACATAACATGCATAATTCTAAACCTATTCTTATTTACGTTATGGATTTAATTACGGGTATACATGATAACTGCAAAACATTTGTAGTTTATGTGAAAAGTATAGACCAGGAAGATAATGATGATAAGCTCACGAAGATAAGTCAAAATTAGTGTATAATTCCAAAATGCTTGTGAGAGGCAAACCATTTTAGGTGTTTGATCCACAAAATAGTCTTCGAGATGCCCTAAACTCAAATGGGTCTCCAAATATCAATTTTGATTATTACAAGTTTATATTATAGAGAGAGAGAGAGAAAAAAAAAATCAAGGTATTATCTTACAATAAACAAGTTTAAGAGCCGAAAACCAATTACTTAAAACATGATTCACAAAATCTTCAAACAGACACTTCTATTCTCCTATGCATGCTCTACCTTCTCTCACATAGCATTGTATTCTTTCATATTCATGTTCATTCCTTAAGCAAAAAAAAACATGTAGATATGGTTTATAGAGAATATATGGAAATTGTCGTCTCTTAATTTTGTCTAGGTTAAAATGACCTAAGTACTCGATCTAAAAATTACCCAAACAATGTATACTAGAGATTTGAAAATGAATTATTTGAGTATCGAAAGGATATTACATGTAAAGGGTTTCCAACTTTATCACAAACTACCAAAACCCTAATATCGACTCCCTTCTTGCTTGATTTTGATATCCAAGGGTCATGTTTCGAATTGATGAGATCATTAATTTGTAAGCACCATTTATGAACTACCACTGAAAACCTATACAAGTAGGGGTTGTCCACATACATACTCAATCCTGCCAATGCCACTCTTGGGAGCTCAAGAAGTCATGAACATCAAGTACTTTAGCAGATGAACACTTCGGACTTTGCCTTCAATGGATATACCCATGCATGCCTGGAAACATCATCGATGAAAGTCACGAAGTAAAGATAATTCCCAAAAGAAGGTGTCTGCATAGGACCACAAACATCACTATGTACAAGCTGCAATTTCTGAGTAGCCCAAACTGAACCATCTTTTGGAAAGAATGAACGCTACATTTTTCCCAAAATACAGTCTTCACAAACATGTTTTCCACGTGCCGCAAGTTTGGGCAAAGAGGACACCATTTTAGATTTCTACAAGCGTAGCAAACTAGCAATATTTAGATGACCGAAGCGTGCATGCCAAAGCTTTGCATCTGACATAGCCTGAGAATCATTTACTACACATGCCATATCAATTACAAATCTTTCATAGTCTATGAGCTTATACAACCCACGACATAAAATGCCAGAAGCAATAATCACATCACCATTAGATAGATCATGAACTCTAGACCCGTCATCAACAAATTTCACAACCAAGCCAATCTTGGCTAATGCAAAAACTGATAACATGTTGTTCTTGATCCCTAGCACAAATAAAGCATCTGACAAAGTGAAAGAACTACCATCAGGAGTAGTCAAAATTATCTTACCAACTCCCATAACAGGATAAGAGGAGTTGTTAAAACATGTAACAATATTCCCTATAGGGGCAGGCTCGAGTGAAGAGAACAAACTGCCTTGCGAGCTAATATGTTTGGTCACCCCACTGTCAAAGTACCAAACATCTGAGTCTACTACAAACATGCACTGCTCATGAGAAGATGGGTCAGAACTGCAAACAGTAGTAAATGCCCATTCTTCTTCCTGCACAAGATTAGCATACTTTCTTTTTGGTGTAGGGGCTTCTGCAACAACCATTCGAGCGTCTTTTTTCTTTGCCTCTTTTGGAGCCAGTTCTAGATAGTTCTTTATGATATGATCATTCCCTTTACAATACTGATAGAACAATTTCTGCTTTTCTGATTTTTTCTCATCTTTGTCTTGGTTCTTCGAATGTGCAACATTTGCATATTTGTGCTTACTAGTAGAAGAGCTCCATTTTCCTCTGCCCTTCTGACTAGTCAGGAAAGCTTGATCTGCAACACGCATAATGGACCTGTTCTGCCTGGACTGATCTTCCTGCAACAGAATAGAGACTAACTCCTCAAATGACAAGGCATTTGGATTGCCTTTTATCATCAACTGAAGAGTAGAAGCAAAACTCTGATATGAATCAGGAAGACCATTCATAACGGTCTACACAAGTGAGCTA
Organism: Ceratopteris richardii; assembly: GCA_020310875.1. Classification (NCBI taxonomy): domain Eukaryota; kingdom Viridiplantae; phylum Streptophyta; class Polypodiopsida; order Polypodiales; family Pteridaceae; genus Ceratopteris; species Ceratopteris richardii. Next base: position 154,815,272 of record CM035422.1, read on the forward strand.
TCTGGTATAACCTCATCAGTAGAAATCAATTGTTCGTTCAAGTCTTTGATCTTTGTTAGGAAAGTGTCCATAGAATCACCTTCATTCATGTGCTCACTCTCCAATTGTTTTTGGAGGTAAGCAACACAAGCCTCATTCCTAGCTGGGTACAATATGGTAAGTGTATCCCAAGCATCCTTAGTTGTTCTCCAAGAGTGAATATGAGGAATAATGGCCCGTTTGACACACAAAGCTATCAATGCATGTGTCTGGGCATCTCTACCATCCCAACAAATCTGCTCTGTAGGAGGTGCAACAGAAACCATAGCACGAACACGAATATGCAGAATATCACCATCTTTGACACCTTCTTCATCAGCTTCAGTACCTGCAGATGTAATAGATGCAGGTGTGATAGGATGTTTTTCGACACCGTGCACAATGTTCCACAATCCTTCTGCAACCAACACATGTCGCATCATATAAGCCCATAACGGGTAGTTGGTACCATCCAACTAATCGTGAACAGCCAACATACGGAATACATCACTGCTTTCAGCCATGGCGGGTGACAAAAATACCTTGATGCAAAAAATTGACTATATCTCAAACAGTTGAATAGAACTGCCCAGACAAATTCCACTAGACCTGTAGCAGACTTCCAGATGCTTATACTAGCGAACAGAAACTTGTATATACCTTTGGCACAAAAAGATGAAATAGCCTGCACAAGCGCTGTGATAGTGCGTTTGGAGAATTCGTTCACACTGAATATGCTCACCAATATTCTTTCGATTCTGAGACTGCAAACGGAGGAGTGTCGACGGCACCCTAGATGAAGCTATGACCTGCTCTGATACGAATTGTTGGAGTTAGACATGTGCGGAAGCACGGGGACAGCACAAGGAAGAAGAAGAAGCTTGGAGCACAACACACAATACTGATTGTATTACTAGAGAATGTACAAAGATAAGTAGTCCATTAGCGCAATAGGCATATATACAAGCCGGGGGAAAAAAAATTCCTAAAGATGGAAACAAGTGCCGCGGCGGTCCTAGTGTTTTCACACACATCACTACCTAAATATATCAACAATGATCCATAGGGATCATTGATCGACAAGGATCAATCTATTTGATCCAAAGGGATCAGTTTATGTGTGTGAAGGACAAGGGCCAGCTAGCCAAGATCCCAAGCTCGCGGGATACCCTAAGTTACTTTGATAGTAATGGAAACTACTTTGGTAGTAATGGGAATAAGTGTTGCATGATGGCCACATGTTTACACTAGACTATTCTATATCATTGCTATTTTTACTAGTATATCGTTGCTATTTTTAGAGTACAAGAGGGTAGATATGGATGGGAGGAGAGTCACACACATCATTCAATCGATTTCTTACAATTGGTATCAGAGCATCAGGGATTTCTCATCGTTTTTGTGCGTGAGTTTTTTTTTTGGGCCATCTTCGTCATCTTCTTCGTGCACAAGATTAGCCAACTCTCTTTTTGGTGTAGAGGCTTCTGCAACAACCATTCCAGCCTCTTTCTTCTTTGCCTCTTTTGTAGTGAGTTTTGGACAGTTCTTTATGATATGATCATTCCCTTTACGATACTGACAGAACAATTTCTGCTTTTCTGATTTTTTCTCATCTTTGTCTTGGTTCTTCGAATGTGCAGCATTTGCATATTTTCTGCTTACTAGTAGAAGAGCTCCATTTTCCTTTGCCCTTCTCACTAGCCAGGAAAGCTTGATCTGCAACATGCATAATGGACCTCATCTGCCTGGACCGATCTTCCTGCAAGAGAATAGAGACTTACTCGTCAAATGACAAGGCATTTGGATTGCCTTTCATCATTAACCCAAGAGTAGAAGCAAAACTCTGATATAAATCACGAAGACCATTCAGAATGGTCTACACAAGTGAGCTATCTGATATAACCTCATCAGCACAAATCAATTGTTCCTTCAAGTCTTTGATCTTTGTTAGGAAACTATCTATAGAATCACCTTCATTCATGTGCTCACTCTCCAACTATTTTCCGAGGTAAGCAACACAAGCCTCATTCCTAGCTTGGTACAATGTGGTTAGTGTATCCCAAGCATCCTTAGCTATTCTACAAGAGCGAATATGAGGAATAATGGCATGTTTGATAGACAAAGCTATCAATGCATGTGCCTGGGCATCTCTACCATCCCAACGAATCTGTTGTGCAGTAGGTGCAGCATAAACCATAGCACGAACAGGAATATGTAGAATATCACCATCTTCAACACCTGCATCAGCTTCAGTACGTGGATTTGTAATAGTTGTAGGTGTGATAGGATGTTTTTCGACACCCTGCACAATGTTCAACAATCGTTTTGCAACCAACACTTCTCGCATCATATAAGCCCATAACGGGTAGTCGGTACCATCCAAATTATCCTCAACAGCCAACATACGGAATACATCACTTCTTTCAGCCATGGCCGGTCACTAAAATACCTTGATGCAAAATATTGACTATATCTCAAAAAGTTGAACAAAACTGCCTAGATGAATTCTGCTAGACCTGTAGCAGACTTCAAGATGCTTATACTAACGAACAGAAACTGGTATATACCTTTGGCACAAAAAGACAAAATAACGTACGCAAGCGTTGCGATAGTGCGTTCGAAAAATTTGTTCACGCTAAGTATGCTCACCAAAATTCGTTCGATTCTCAGACTGCAAACAAAGGAGTGTCGACGGTGCCCTAGATTAAGCGATGACTTGCTCTAATACCAATTGTTGGAGTTAGACGTATGCGGAAGCACAGGAACAGCACAAGGAAGAAGAAAAAGCTTGGAGCACAACACACAATACTAAATGTATTATTAGAGAATGTACAAAGATAAGTAGCCCATTAGGGCAATAGGCATATATACAAGCTAGGGGAAAAAAACCTCCTAAAGAGGGAAACAAGTGCCCCGGCGGTCCTAGTGTGTTCACACACATCACTACCTAGATATATCAACAGTGATCCCCAGGGATCATTGATCCACAAGGATCAATCTATTTGATCCATAGGGATCACTTTATGTGTGTGAAGGACAAGGGCCAGCTAGCCAAGGTCCCAAGCTCGCGGGATACCGTAAGGTACTTTGATAGTAATGGAAACCACTTTGGTAGTAATGGGAATAAGAGTTGCATGATGGCCACATGTTTATACTAGACTATTCCATATCATTGCTATTTTTAGTAGTATATCATTGCTATTTTTTAGAGTACAAGAGGGGAGATATGGATGGGAGGATACTCACACACATCATTCAAGCGATTTCTTACAACTGGTATCAGAGCATCAAGGATTTCTCATCGTTTTTGTGCGTGAGTTTTTTTTTGGGCCATCTTCGTCATCTTCGCGAAAGCGTTTGTGTTCGCATCCATCCTCTTCTAGAAGTTTCTTCCCATCAACTGCGGTCTGTAGGACAGAGAAATCTTCTAGAAGCCAACCCATAGGAATCGCTCCTATACCGTATGAGCACAACTTCAGAGCGGAGAGGACAATAAGGCCTCGACAGTGAGAACTAATCCCACACATGATTAGAAGATCACGGCAGGCAGGATGGTGAATCATTCATATGGCGAATCCACTTAGCACAGGCTTGGAATATTAGGGTTCTCTGGAAATTCAGAAACATCCCCATGCAAGTAGGGAAAACCTCCACTTGTGAGCTAGAGGAAATACTTTTTTTAATTTCCTCCAAAATTATGACAAGCTATGATGGAGCAAAGAAGTATCATAGCGAAGAAATGCGTATTCTTCAACGTGTGAAAATCATTATATGTGGGCTGATCTACCTGCTCGTGCATGTTCCAACCAGGAGGAGGCGTTCACAGAGCTGGTACGTGATGATCTTCAAAGAGTTGCTTTAAAGACATATCTAATTAGCTAGTTTTAGCCATCTTTTTCAACTATTTTGGCCATATCTTGAGCATATCTTCTTCAAATCTTGAGCTTTTTGTTGCTATGGAAAGCTCTCTCACAGCTCTTTACATAGAGCAGATAGAAGCCATACTTTAGTTTCAGTTCTCATCATCTTCACAATTTTGAAGTTTGTCATATCTTTGAACGACCCTCTTCCGATCATCATTTCGAAACATCGACGTTTGGCAGAATATTGGCATGCCATTCCAACAAAGTGTGGATCCTCTTCAACACCTACACATACCTGGAAATTACTTTTTTAACCACCAGATAAGTCTCTTGTCAATTTATATGCATTGTCGCTCTCTTTTTGCATCAAATTGCATATAGAACACACAATTTTGCATAGCACATAGACTATACGCGTAGTTTAGACGTGAGTTCCTATTGTGCAGTACATGTATTCTTCTTGCAGGGAAAGATAAGTATTTTTCTTGCAAAAAATAGACCTAAAAACCATCGTATGCTAAAGAAATTGTCACACACATCGATGAGAGAAGGAAATATATGAGATATAAGGAAGATGAATTTGTATCGTATATCCATTGAGCATGCAATTTCGAATGAATGCGAAACTAAATGTTATGAACAAAAACAGTTCCTTTAAATGTATTACGAGAATTACCATGTTATTTCTCGTTTTGATATATGTCATGGGAATCAATAAAATAAATGTATTGTTACTCCTTAGCCCACATGATTCTAATGGTCATGGAAATCTCATCTCCATATGTTGGAACTTCATTCCATGCATAGGAAGAGCATCTCCTCAATATAAGAACGGATTAAGTGGGATCAAAAGTAACAGAATTCAAGAACATGTATTATAAATTTTGAAAGATTTGTATAAAGGTAGTTTTTAAATGATAAAAAACAATTCATCGTAAATCCATTGAAGAAAAAAAATATGATAAACCTTGAAAGGGCATATATCAGAAATGCGTAAATCATGCAAGAATACATTTTTCTTCTCATTCTAAGGTAAGGAAGATTCTATAAACTCCTTTTCTATGATTCGCATGTGTCAAAGAGAGTTTTATAATATGCGTATAGCCTAGTGCGTAGTAAAATACATCTAAAAGGAATTTAAGGTGCTTTCAAGTGAACCCTTCAAACATGTTTTCAAGATAAGGAGTGCCTAGAAGCTATTCGACTCTCCATGCATGTTGGTCTTTGCTCGAGTCGTGGACTTTGAATTTCTTTATTTTATTCAAATTATCATGTTTCAAGCTCTTCAATCATTTGAAACTACTAGAAACAAATAATGTTTTACTTTTTGCGGAAGCAAATACCATTCATGTCCTATATTTTCAAAATACGAAATTGAAATTAACTTACAAACTTAAAATTCTATAACACATCATTATTTACTGCGAAGGCTTGCATTAAGCCTTACTTTGTAGCTTTAAAAAAAAATTCTCACTTGGACTTTCTAATTCTCTTAAATAAAAGCGGACATAAGTTTCTGGAGGAGGAAAATAATACCCGCCTATAAGGGATCCATAGTTGGATGTATTTCTCAAGAGGAGGAAAATAACGCCTACCCCAAACTGTAGCTCGATGTCTTAAATATTCGGAGAAAAAGAATAGATGCTTTAGAGGTTATAAACATGGGTGGGTGCATGTGCACAAAATTTACCATTTGCTTCAATGCTTTTCTCATAGATGAAAAATGATTGGGTACGGATACCTATATGTATTAATGAAATAATGATCACTATATTGTGCCTATTGAAAACGGATATGTCGACTCCAATCTATAAGACACTACAACTAGAAGTCCTTTTCAAGATGCAGAGTGGAGAACTTCTAAAGGAAAATAGAAGTAGAGTAATAAAAAGCCAGACGTTTTTTAAATAGTTCACAAGTAGACCCTGAGAGATGGACAATGGTGTATACGTTTCTTCAATGGTATAACCAAAGTGTGTATCAACCCTCAAATAAGTTTTGTAAGGCTCGGATACAAAAAATAAAATGTATGAGTAAATGTTAAAACATGAGTTAAAGGGAATCTCTCTATAGAATAGGTTTTGCGCTCTCAACATAGAGAACAAAGATATCAAAATAAACATATCAATAGACGCATTAAGATAGGCTATAAAGGCTTGGATGAAAGCTATCCGAATCTTACCAATCAATTCATGCGTAGGATCAGGAGAACGAAAGTTTTATTTCTTAAAGTTTAGCATACGTGAAAAAAGTTTTCGAGTTTGATCTATAATAAGAGGTAAAAAGGGCCAACTAATAACGAACGAATTCAAAGATGAAGGTAATACAAGGGTTTTGCATGATAAATCTTTATATAAACGAAGAAGCCATCTTGTATGCAAGGAGGAAATTTTTAATTTTAGAGAAACGTATTGCCTAATGAAAATCCTCAAATTAATAGAAGCTTTTATAGTTTTTGGATTCTAGTTTAATATATTGGAATTGAACCATAGGTTTGTGTGCATGTAGGCCTGGCGATTTGAAAAATCTAGCTTTGAATTAACTTCTGATTGGGAATGTTGGTATCTGATGAAGTACATAAACGTCATGAAATCTCAAATCTAAAGTTCAAGTCCTTGAGAATGTATAGCACGGTTGAAATCTATAACGTTCTAAGAGATTCATTTAGGATTTTCTTTGATCTTATTGAAATTAGGTTGACAAAAGTGAAAAGAACCCTTCTTTTCCAAATTTAAGCGTGAAGCTTAAAGCCTAGTTGGACATAGTAATCCTCTAATCGAATGAAAGGTCACTCGATGTTGGATGAAACTTCAGCATAGCTAAAACTCGAAGTCATATGTTTATTTGAACTTGATATGTTTTGGAGAATAGTAATAGATAAATCATAGTAATAGTAATAAAACTCTAAGTAATATGTTTTAGTGAATAGTAACATTGATTTGAGGATATCCTAGAACTTTGAAGATTGGAGAACTATGATGAGAATATTCCATTTATGATCACATTTAAGAATCACGAGGACCAAATAATGTAAATGCATTAAATAAAATAGTAGAGGCTTGAGAAGCCTAATATTAGAAATAGTTATGAGAAGATGTTGGTAATTGCAACAAGTTATAAAAATATTGATAGTGATATTTAGTGCATATTGCATTGACTATTAAACAGAGATAAATTCTCACTTTATTCCTTTTCATAAATTCAAATCGTTTTTTATCCAAAGAAAACTTAATAATTAAGGAATAATATAATCCATTAATAGTATTATAAAATCATACTCTATATGTAAGGAAGATGGCACGAGGACAAAGACTGCATTGGCACGTGATGGGAGTTTCTTTGGAAAGAAATTAAAAAAAAAAAATCAAACGAAAGAAATTTCTGCCTAACGTTCGACAGAGTCCAAAGATCTTTTCACAACTGCTTGCAAGCAGATTATTCGTACTCTCCAAGCATAATCTCCAAGCATTTTGATCAACCTTTAGGATTGTAAATGGCCCAAAATATTGGAAAAACGTATTCTCGAACTTAATAAGAAAATTGGGATCGTCTAGTCAATTTATTGAAGTTTCAAGTTCACTATGTAATCTGTCGATTGTAGAGTCATAAAACGAGACTCCATCTGCAGGAATGGCTAATTTGTGTCTTTTCTTCTCTCATATGTAAGTTGCTATGAAGTGTTAATGATGGGTGCGTAAGCCTCGATATGTCCAAACTTTTTAGGCTTGCTAGATACACCCACATACTTCTCATTAAGCCACACCCACATACTTCTCATTAAGCCACACCCACATACTTTTTAGGCAGACACACCCACATACTTCTCATTAAGCCATGTCGGTTCGCTTTTGGGGAAGCACGAATTATTCTGTGCGTGTGTGTTGTGTGTGTCTGTGTGTGTGTGCGCGCGCGCGCATGGGTGAGTGTGTGTGTGTGTTTGTGTGAGAAAGAGAGAGAGAGAGTCCCTTTTTTTAGTAGGAAGGTGCACAGGTACTCGAAATAAACATCGAAATTGAATATGTGGCAATAACTAAAATTATTTCTAATAAGCTGAATTACAGAAGAGTAAATCTTCGTGGTACGTTTTATTCGAATACAAAACATGGTCATAAGCACGATGCAAGTCGCTGGGACATGATAGTCTCCACACATGCCACCATTTAGTGGAGATATGAGGATATGAACTTCGACATTCGTGTAATGGTAGTTTCTGATTTCAGTGTAGTTGAAATCCAGGCTCCAATGGTCGAATGCACAGCTATGCATGTCATAGTAGCCAGCATGGATATATATCTTCTTTGCAGCAACTGCCTGTTTCACAAATGGATAGGTGAGGAGATTTTGCATGGAAAGGTGGACACATTCCTGAAAAGTAGAGATTCCGATAAGTATGTCATGTTTAACCAGACTAGGCATTATGAATTTCGAATAAGTAAAGAGGTGTAAAGAGGTGTATGTACTCTTCAATCTCAGTTACTGTGCAATTCTATATGTTAATCGCTACATTCTGATTACGTTATAAAATGCTGCATATGTTTCGAACTCATGGTTTTTGGATATAATATCGTAAACAGATTATATAATCTGTCCAATTCATTTGATCTTAACTTCTTTACCTTTTCACAAACTGTACACTGTTCTTCAAAGCTTTAGGATGAGTGCACCTCCTTCACCTGTTTGCAAGTGTGCTCGCCAATTTTTAGCCAGTTACTGAAGTGTTCACTGAATCAGGTGGATTATCAGGCAAGAAATGATAATTAGTACCAACAGGTAAGATACGAAAAGTACAATAAGATAAGCGCGTTTGATCTGTGAGCTCATGCAACATATTTTCTCTTTTTTTTTTTTATTACACAGTACTCAGGATTCTGGATATTGGCGTCTTCATTAGAGATTGAATTGCATTACATTTCGTGTGACCAATCACGAGAATGTGTTCTACCTGCATTGAAGACTCTCACGATCAGTTTGTGTTCCTCTGTTATTTCTCCTCCTCAATCTTTATTGTTAATGTCTAACGACTGAATCCAAAACGCCTAACTGAGACTAGAAAAGTTGATATTGGAAGCTATAAACTTTCAGAAGAGATACCTTGAGCTCCTTGACGGCATATTCAATCGCAGCGTGAGCAGAAGGGCAAGTACCCTGGCGAAAGAAAGAAGAGGAAAAAAAAAGTTTAGCGTTCTCAAATAGGTGGATGATTGTTTACAGATGATTCGCGTCAATCGTATTAGTGAAATTTGTCTTTTCTCCGAAGAAAAAAAAAAGAAGAAGAAGAAAAAAAACTCTGCTGAACAAGAGCAAAGAAAAAACAAAAAGGTTGAAATGCGTGGATTTCGTTGGATTATAATTCTGCTAAGAATTTCTCTCTTTCATTTTCCGTGATTAAGATCTCACCTCTTGACCGTATGCAGCTACAAGACAGCCAACATTTCGGACAGCAATTGCTTCACCCAGCTCCAAGTTCAGTATCTTGCAAGGATCAACTCTCGAGTCGCAATCGCTGAATACATTCGCCGGAATGCATTTCATTCGCACAATCTAAGCAGACGAACGACCAGTTATTCCTGTAAAGATAATGTTTTAAGCGGAAGGTTTTGCCATTCGCGTAAAGATCGTGGAATGTTCTATTACATAAAAACCGGGAGTAGGACTACCTTAACGTCACGTTATAATGTGAATATATATTGTTCGTCGATAAGTTACCTTTGGCTTGTGGCACTCGGCCAACTTTTCATAATACTCTTTCTTTTCCCTGAGTAGAATATGATTATTGTTAGCTTTTCCATTGAATCACTTACTCGAAGTGGATCTTGAATTCCTGGAAACAAGAAATGTGTGTTAGAATGCGTGCGTAAGCCTGTGCGTGTGTGAGTACGTGCATTTGTGTTTCTGTGTGTATGTCTGTGTGTGTGTGCGTGTCTGTGTGTGTACGCGCGCATGTGTGTATTTCCGTGTAGAGAGAGAGAGAGAAAGAGAGAGCGCATGCAGTGGAAGCGGGTAAAACTTACGAAACAAGTGTTTGAACTTCGGCAAAGCCCTCCTCCAAGCATATGATCTTCCCCATATGTCTGTGTTATTGATATCATCAAATACAAAGTAAGCTAATCGGTACAATGTTAACATAATCTTACTTTTGTCTGTGAATTGTGCAGAACCCTGCTTACCTTAATTATGCGAATCGAAAGTTGTGAAATGTGTGCTCTCGTAGAGAACAGCGAGCTTGGACGTGAGACGGACTGATGAACGGCAGTTACTACTAGAGGTAGAGGTTATGGGGGAGTGACTTGTGTAGCACGAGGGAGCGCTGGTGTGGAGATCAGAAGGGGCGTATTTATGCTTTTTCAAAAGTCTTGCGTGCGTGCACGGAATCTCTTCTCTCTCTCTCTCTAAGCGGTTGTCCATGTCAGATCACGATAACGAAGACCCTCGTGTTTGATTCTGTCAAGTTTCAAATATGGACAAAAGAGCACAACCCTTGCCACACTTCCAAGTTCCAAGGCATGAAAAACAATTTTGTTCCATGGAACAGAGAAACGTTTACACACATACACACGCACACACGCAGATACGCACACACACAGATATGCACACACACATTTTTAGCTGTTTACATTACCTGCTTGTGCAACACTTATCTCATTATGAGTATTCTTAACTTACAGAACATGGAAATGCTTGAAAATTGGAGCGCATCTTTCCTTGATTGTTCAATGATTTGGAGTGCATACGTTCAACCATTTCTGTTATTTTTGTCACCATCAATTACGCCATTTCATCATCATCATCGAGAAAATCTTGTAACTTATATATTTTTTTTATTGATGTTTATTATATGTAATACATGAGTATGATAGAGAGACTGATATGGGTGAGGTGGAGAAAAAGATATAGAAGGGACGATACCGATCATCATAGGGTAGTGACCTCTCTACCCATGATGTCTCTCCAAATAGATCAAATCATGCTGATGATCATGATGCTGAGGATGATCATGATGATATGGATGATCATGATCACGGAGGGGATTCAGATGATTGACCTATTATAGTGATGTATTATTTACATTGACACACACTCATTCCATTTATGTTTTTAATTGTCTATGGTGTGAATTATGTTAGCTTTTCAAGTCTCAGGCACAGATTCATAACTACTCAAAGTAATTGTAATGAATCCATTGAATCACTTACTCGAAGTGGATCTTAAATTCCTGGAAACCACGTTTAATCTTTTCTATCGGGTTGATGGCATGCCCGATCAATTCAGCCTTCTCCTTAAATTCCTCGAGCTCCTCGTGTAGATGTGCCTCGCAAGCTTCCCTCTTGCATTTGATTTCCTCCAACTCTTTGTGCAGCTTGAGATCAAGGATCTCCTTCTTTAGCTCAATCATTTCCTTCAACTCATGCTCTTTGATCTTCAGCTCCTCCCACTCTTTACATATCTTCACCTTCAATTCCAATTCCTTCACCACTTTTTCAAGCTTTTTGAGAGCGAAATGCTCTAGTCTAAGTTAACATCTGCAGATCAGAGGGGCATAGCAGTAAGTTTATGTGAGTTAAGTGAATTGAAACAAGCAATGTGTGTTAGAATGCGTGCGTAAGCCTGTGCGTATCTTCCCCATATCTCTGTGTTATTCATATCATCAAATACAAAGTGTGTTATTCATGTGATCTTCCCCATATCTCTGTGTTATTCATATCTTACTTTTCTCTGTGAATTGTGCAGAACCCTGCTTACCTTAATTTTGCGAATCCAAAGCGAGCTTGGACGTGAGACGGACTGATGAACGGCAGTTACTACTAGAGGTAGATCAGAAGGGGCGTATTTAAGCTTTTTCAAAAGTCTTGCTCGCATGCACGGAATCTCTCCTCTCCCTCTCTCTCTAAGTGGTCCCTCGTGTTTGATTCCCTCGTGTTTGATTTTCGAGTCGAAGAAGTGGTTTGTTAGTTCAGGCACATGGTTTTAAAGTTCTCCTTTCATCACGACACATGTTTTTGCAGGTCTCCTTACGTCTGTTCGACTCGCTCTTTGGTATACCTGTGCTACAATGAGTGTTCGTTCTTTATCGGCTCTCCTGCAAGACGTGCAACGAGTTTCCATTTATGTTTTTAATTGTCTATGGTGTGAATTATACGATTGAAATGTACTAATGATTTTGATTACAGCTTATATTGAGCATATGATTTATTACTGTAATTGTATGATTCATTCGTATTTTATGTATGTTTGTGTGTGTGTATATATATATATATATATATATATATATATATATATATATATATATATATATATATATATATATATATATATGTATGTATGTATGTATGTATGTATGTATGTATGTGCATGTAGTTGTGTTTGTATATGTATGTCTATACATGTAGGTATATATCTTTAATCATGTAAGTCCATTATATGCATGTAATTGTGATTATGTGTGTGAATGTGTATGTGTAATTGTGAGTATGTGTGTGAATGTGCATGTAAATGTGAGTATGTGTGTAAGTTTTCCATCATGGAATTTGGAGTAATGTTAAAGATATATTTTTTTTGAGCCTCGCTATGGTCAAAGAGTTGTCTCAATGGTATAGAAGACATGAGTCACCTCTTGTTTTCATGTCTAAGGTGACCTTTTTGTTTCATAGGCCATGCAAAGACTTTTGCCTTTATAGAATTAAATAAACTAGAAACAAGCCTTACTTGAAGAAGGAATAAATTTCTTTGTGGCATTGTGGAATGCCATCGGGGGAGATGATCTTTAAAAGCTTCGAGAGAGATATGGGCCGCAAACTTCAAAAAACCTGAAAAAGAGTGGCCAATTGATCAGACCCATAGATAGAAGAATTCATATTTCTAAGAAGTTACCTCCATTTAGACATTATAGGGTGTTTGTATAGGAGAGCAACAAGATCCATAGCAAATCAGCTCCCCATTAGGGGGCAAAATAAGATTATTAACCTTCTTTGTAACTCTTAGTGAAAGTTTTGTTTTTAGTTGTTTCGACTAACCTTCCATCTCTTAGGCCTTGTCCTGCCCTTTCTTTGTGGGATAAGGGCCCTATGAGGACATCCCATGGGCATTTAGCTCCTTCACTTGTATATTTTCCATTCATTTAATTCATGCAAGTGAAAAAATGATGGCATCATAGGCATCTTCCATGCAACTTTAGAAACATAAGAAACATATAGCATAAATAACTCATTCTTGTTTTCTTCATTATGTTTCCTTTAGTAAAATCTACTTAAATGCATGATTTGAAGGAAGTTTATTTATGAACTTGGCATCCTAGTCACACAAAGATCTACTCTTGGCATTGAAAGACCTCGGACTCACCCAAAAGTTCATTAAGATGGTCTCTACATTGATGGGAAATGTGTGTGCTACAATTAATATCAATGGCTTGCTTTCTCAAGTGACTACATTAAAAAGTTCTATTAGATAAGGGTGCCAATTGGCCCCACTTATCTTTGCTATCGCCGTTAGTGATCTTAGCTACCTTCTTAAACGTAAAGCACACCTAGTTCTTACTCAAAGCCTTAGTCTTCCTCTCAACGAAGACCATATGATCCGATGCAACCAGTCTCTCTTGAAGCTCAAGAATAAGTTGACATACTAGAAAGATATGCAATAAATGAGGCGGATCATGCAATGGTGCTTAATAGATTCCTCGTTTCTTCAATGAATTACTTTCCCTCTTGTTGGAGATCGACAAACCAAGAGCTTATCAAATTGGAAATAAATTGCACAAACCTTTTCTAGGCGAGTGACCCTAACAGAAGCGATATCCCCAAAATTTAATCAGCTTCTTTCATTAGCCAAAAAGATCAAATGTTTTTTGGCATTCTCGACCTTGAAGAAATGGCCAATAAGTTTGCGACAAAATGGCTAGTTAAGACTTGGAGCAACATAGATGCCTCTTGGTCCGAGCTTATATTTAAAATCAAGAGTGCTATCAAGCTTGCGTGCATCTCTAGGTGGAAGGGTGTTGACCTTCTTAACCTTTTGTTCTCACCCTTTTGGGTGAATCCTAGAGGCTAGCGCTTGGTTTGCTCTTTGTGGAAGAGTTGGAAAAAGATAAAGAAATTTGTCAAGCTCAATGAAGATTGGAAATCGGCACATGGGATTAGACAAAATGATTCATTTAGGTTCCTAATCAAGGGATTCAAAGGGGCGGAATCTTGGAATTTTTCGAAGGGCATTAAAGGCGTGGAGTCTTGGAACCTTCTAAAATCCAAGAAACTTTCGAACAAAGGTTTTCTTTTGCAAAAGCAAATCGGGAACCAACAAACTAGCAACTCTATTAGGTTTGAGGAGATTGATCCGACCTTAAGAGTCTACTATGAAGAATGGTGCCTGCTCTAGAGTAGATTCAATGCTTGGGAGCACTCGAGGACTCACATCCTCATTGGTTAGGACTCTCCTTACCATTAGGGTTGTCAGACATTGATCCACAGGGATTAGTGCATGTGGTTGTTGGAGTTAAACGTCTACGGAAGCATGCGAACAACACAAGGAAGAAGAAGAATCTTGGAACACAACACACAATACTAAATGTATTACTAGAGAATGTACAAAGATAAGTAGCCCATTAGAGCAATAGGCGTATATACAAGCCCAGGGAAAAAAATATCCTATCGAGGGAAAAAAGTACCGCGGCGGTGCTAGTGTGTTCGCACACATCACTACCTAGATATATCAACTAATCCCCCCTAGGAGTGATGCGGTGAACAAGGAGCTGGCACTCATGTATAAGGAAGTGTCAAGCGATGTGGAAATCACTCCACAAAAGGAAGTAAGCCGAAAGCTTTGCGGAAAGCTTCAAACTTCTCCCTAGGTAGAACCTTCGTGAAAAGGTCTGCAATGTTCTACTGCGTGGGCATATATGCCAAGATGATCTCCCCAGCAGAGAACCTCTCCCTAACATAGTGATAATGCACCTCAATGTGCTTAGTGCCATGGGACACAAGGTTCCTCACAACATCCAATGCGCTCTGACTGTCAGTGAAGATGGTGGAGGTAGAAGTCTGACCAACACCCAAATCATCCATAAGGCGTCTAAGCCACACACACTCAATAATAGTTGTGGAAGCTGACCTATACTCAGCCTCACAACTGGAAGTGGCCACAGTAGGCTGCTTCTTGCTCAACCAAGATATACATGAGCTACCAAGCATGAAGCAAAAGCCACTAGTGGACACACGTTCATGGCAACCAGCCCAATCAGAGTCATAAAGAGCATGCAAATCTGGCGCTAGTGATCCCCCCTTGGGATAAAACAACCCAAGTAGCTGAGTACCACTCAAATAGCAAAAGATGCGCTTAATTGCCTGCCAATGCTTGAATCCGGGGCAATGCATAAACTTGCTCATCTGTGAGACAGCAAAGTGAATATCTGGCTGAGTAATGCATAAGTAAATCAAGCATCCAACAGCCTGCTGATAGAGAACAGCATCAAATGCATCTCCACCATCATGAAGACTCAATCATAAACTTGTCTCCATAGGAGTGGCAATGGGCTTAGAGTCTTCAAGGCCAAAATGCTACAATAATGTGTCAATATATTCCGTTTGACACAACACTATTCCACCATCAACTTGCATAAACTGAATGCCCAAATAGTGATGCAAATGCCCCAAATCATACATCTCAAATGAGGCATGCAAATTAGCCTTAAAATCAGCAATATGCTTCTCAATAGGACTAGTGAGTAGCATGTCGTCAACATAGACAACAATGATGAGAAGCACATCATTAGCACGCTTAACATATAAGGTGCTTTCAGTTGGACTGTTCTCAAAACCATGTGCAATCAAATAGGCATGTATCTTCTCACACCAAGCACGTGGTGATTGCGTTAAAACCATATAATGCCTTCTTTAACCTGCACACCTGGTTTTCATGCCCTTTCTACACAAAGCCACATGGTTGAAAAACATACACTCCTCATGCAAGTCACCATTCATAAATGCTGTCTTAATGTCCAACTGATGTACATTCAACCATGATGAGCTGCAAGTGCACATATGCTCCGAAGAGTAGTCATACGACATGTAGGTGCAAAGGTCTCATCAAAGTCAATGCCTGTTTCTTGTGCATAACCCTTTTCAACAAGCCTAGCCTTATACCTGTCAACTATACCATCCCGTTTATGCTTTAGCTTGTATACCCACTTAGTGCCAATGGGCTTCTTCCCAGGAGGCAAGTCACATAAAGACCAAGTACCATTCTTCATTATAGCATCATATTCAGATTGCATAGCAGCCATCCAATTTTCTATATTTTGTGCTTCGTCAAAGGAAACAAGCTCATTCTCATCATAGAGACTAGATGCAGCCATAACATAACAATCTGATGCAAAAGAGGCACTATGAGAGCCTAAACGAGTACGATATGATAGAGGTGCATCTAATTTGTTATCACACAAAGTCTACACCAGCCATTTTTACATATTTTTTGCCTGCTCAATATCAGCTCTCTCATCAACTAGTGCATCATGTAAATCTGCATCAGAAATGAAATGATGTGCATCATCACATGAAACCTACAAAGGCTGATGTTGCCTCATTGGGACCAGCACTAGACTGTCCACCTGTAAAAAGAGGCAACAAAGTAATGTCTCCTTAGTACATGAAAGTAATGGTTGAATAGCATCTTCCACAAAAACAACATCACAGCTAACGAGAATCCGTTTAGTCTTTGGACGATACAGACGATAGCCTTTAGTTTCAGAACTGTACCCAACAAAAATACATTTTACTGCTTTATCATCCAATTTTCTGTGATGTTGTTCAGGCACTAATGCATATGCCAAACAACCAAAAACATGCAGATGAGCAACAGATGGCTTGCGATCATATCAAGCCTCATATGAAGTGATAGAGTGCATTTCTTTAGTGGGACACGTGTTCAATACATATGCTGCACACATGATAGCCTCAAGCTAGAAACTATATGGTAAAGTCTGACTCTTGACAATACACCTTGCTGTCTCCATGAGTGACATGTTCTTTCGTTTAGCAACTCCATTCCGTTGAGGTGTATACGGCACTGTACACAGGTGTTTTATCACGTTCATCCAGAAATGCATTAGAATCAGAAGACATATATTCCCCCCTCGATTAGAACGGAGGGTGCCCATTTTACATGCTGAAAGATTTTCAGCCAAAACCAAAAACTCTTTGAAGCACGTGAACACTTGCGGACTTTGCCTTCAATGGATATACCCATGCATGCTTGGAAAAATCATCGATGAAAGTCACGAAGTAAAGATAATTCCCAAAAGAAGGTGTCTGCATAGGACCACAGACATCACTATGTGCAAGCTACAATTTCTGAGTAGCCCGAACTCAACCATCTTTTGGAAAGGATGAACGTTGCATTTTGCCCAAAATACAGCCTTCAGAAACATGTTTTCTAGGTGCCGCAAGTTTGGGAAAAGAGGACACCATTTCATATTTTTGCAGGCGTAGCAAACTAGCAAAATTCAGATGACCAAAGTGTGCATGCCAAAGCTTTGCATGTGACATAGCCTAATAATCATTTACTGCACATGCCAAATCATTTAGAGATCTTTCATAGTCTATGAGCATATACAGCCCACGACATAAAATGCCAGAAGCAATAATCACATCACCATTTGACAGATCATGAACTGTACACTTGTCATCAATAAATTTCACAACCAAGCAGATCTTGGCTAATGTAGAAACTGATAACAGGTTCTTCTTGATCCTTGGCACAAATAAAGCATTTGAAAAAGTGAACGAACTACCATCAACAGTAGTCAAAATGATCTTACCAACTCCCATAAGAGGATAAGAGGAGTTGTTGGCACACGTAACAGTATTCCCTATAGTGGCAGGCTCGATTGAAGAGAAGAAACTGCGCTGCGAGGTAATATGTTTGGTCGCCCCACTATCAAAGTACCAAACATCTGAGTCTACTGCAGACATGAACTGCTCATGAGAAGATGGGTCAAACTACAAACAATAGTAAATGCCCATTCTTCTTCTTGCACAAGATTAGCAGACTCTCTTTTTGGTGTAGAGGCTTCTACAACAACCATTCCAGCCTCTTTCTTCTTTGCCTCTTTTGCAGCCAGTTTTGGACAGTTCTTTATGATATGATCATTCCCTTTAGAGTACTGACAGAATAATTTCTCCTTTTCTCATTTTTTCTCATCTTTGTCGAACCTGTTCTGCCTAGACTGATCTTCTTGCAACAGAATAGAGACTACCTCCTCAAATGACAAGGCATTTTTATTGCCTTTCATCATCAACCAAAGAGTAGAAGCAAAACTCTAATATGAATCAGGAAGACCATTCACAACGGTCTACACAAGTGAGCTATCTGGTATAACCTCATCAGCAGAAATCAATTGTTCCTTCAAGTCTTTGATCTTTGTTAGGAAACTGTCCATAGAATCACCTTCATTCATGTGCTCACTCTCCAACTATGTTCGGAGGTAAGAAACACGAGCCTCATTCCTAGCTTGGTACAATGTGGTAAGTGTATCCCAAGCATCCTTAGCTGTTCTGCAAGAGCGAATATGAGGAATAATGACACGTTTGACAAACAAAGCTAGCTATCAATGCATGTGCCTGGACGTCTTTGCGATCCCAACGAATCTGCTCTATAGTAGGTGCAGTAGAAACTGTAGCACGAACAGGAATATGCAGAATATCACCATCTTTGACATCTTCTGCATCAGCTTTAGTACCTACAGTTGTAACAGTTGCAGGTGTGATAGGACATTTTTCGACACCTTGCATAATGTTCCACAATCCTTTGCAACCAACAAATGTCGCATCATATAAGCCAATTGTAGTACTCCTTCTATGATCCCTCTCTCTCTTTGGGGCATGAGGCCGTGGGCTCCAAGTGCAGGGGACAGAATCCACTAGTCCTAAGAAGATAGAAGAGAAAAAGACTGAGAGGAGAGCTCTCAGATGCTTTGGGCTGCAGCTTCGAGGAATGTCCGTTCCATTTCTTGGACATGCTTGTGTTTCGGGCAGATGTTGCTTCCATTTTCATTATGACCTCAGTTGATTTGTTATATCTCTCTCTCTCTTCTCTCTCTCTATCTCCCTCTTTCTTCCCTCTCTCTCTCTTTCCTCTCTCGGTCTCTCACTCTATCCCTTTCTCTCTCATCCCTCACTCTCTTTTTTCTCACTCTCCCTCTCTCTTTCCCCCTCTCGGTCTCTTCCCTTTATTTCTCTCTCCCTCTCTCTCTCTCCTCCCCTCCCACCACCTCTTCCCTCCTCACACCCCCGCGAGCCACCTCTCTCCCACCACCTCTTCCCTCCTCACACCCCCGCGAGCCACCTCTCTCCCACCACCTTTCCCCTCCTCACACCCCCGCTAGCCACCTCTCTCCCACCACCTCCCCCCTCCTCACAGCCCCGCCAACCCCCTCCCCTCCCCTCACCACCATCCCCCGCCTTCCCCCGCCAACCCCCTCCCCTCCCCTCCCCTCACCACCATCCCCCGCCAACCCCCTCCCCTCCCCTCTCCACCATCCCAGCCCCCTCTTTGTCCCCCGCGAGCGCCTCCCCTCCCTCCTCCTCACACCCCCGCAAACCCCCTCACCTCCCACCACCTCCCTCCTCCTCACACCCCCGCAAACCCCCTCACCTCCCACCACCTCCCCCCTCCTCACAGCCCCGCCAACCCCCTCCCCTCCCCTCTCCACCATCCCAGCCCCCTCTCTGCCCCCCGCGAGCGCCTCCCCTCCCTCCTCCTCACACCCCCGCAAACCCCCTCACCTCCCACCACCTCCCTCCTCCTCACACCCCCGCAAACCCCCTCACCTCCCACCACCTCCCCCCTCCTCACAGCCCCACCAACCCCCTCCCCTCCCCTCACCACCATCCCCCGCCTTTCCCCGCCAACCCCCTCCCCTCCCCTCACCGCCATCCTCGGCCAACCCCCTCCCCTCCCCTCTCCACCATCCCAACCCCCTCACCTCCCACCACCTCCCCCCTCCTCAGAGCTCCGCCAACCCCCTCCCCTCCCCTCACCGCCATCCCCCGCCAACCCCCTCCCCTCCCCTCACCGCCATCCCCCGCCAACCCCCTCCCCTCCCCTCTCCACCATCCCAGCCCCCTCTCTGCCCCCGCGAGCGCCTCCCCTTCCTCCTCCTCATACCCCCGCAAACCCCCTCACCTCCCACCACCTCCCCCCTCCTCACAGCCCCGCCAACCCCCTCCCCTCCCCTCACCGCCAGCTCCCGCCAACCCCCTCCCCTCCCCTCACCGCCATCCCCCGCCAACCCCCTCCCCTTCCCTCACCGCCAGCCCCCTCACCACCCCTCCCGCCCCACTGCCCCCCTCAGCCCCCGCACGCTTCCCTCCCCTTCTCTCTCTCTCCCCTTCCCTCTCTCTCTTCCCCCACCGTCACCACTCACCCCCGCCTCCTACCTCTCACCCCCACCTCCCACCACTCACCCCGCCTCCCACCACTCTCCCCCACCTCCTACCACTCACCCCCGCCCTCACCCTCCATCTTCCCCCACCACTCACCCCCGCCACTCGCCCTTGCCAACCCCCTGCCAATCCCCTCACACCACCTCCGCCCCCTCACTCTCCCACACACACACATATGCACCCCCATGCATTCACTCACACAATGGCCCCTAAAACACTCCAGATGGTGAGGGATGCGAAGCCAGATCCGGAAGAGAAATCTAGGAGACCTATGCCACAGGTGGAGAAAGAGCATTCGAAGCCATTGTATACAGTTAATGTTGAACTGATTAGAAGATGGCCTCTTTGATGACTTTTTGCTTCGTGTTAATATGAAATTTCACATGAGTGAACCACTACATGAATATTATGACTGGATAAATAGTTGGACCAATCGGGAAAATCGGTGACGAAGTAACAAAACAACACAAAATGGGAATCTCAGATGGCAAGTGAAAGGGTAAAAGTGAATTGTTAAAAGTAAAAGTGGATGAACAAATGTTGCCGCCAACCATTCACGAGGACTACCTATTTTTGTGGATCCAATTCAAATCAAGGGAACAATTGACCTACCCCTCCAATTTTGGGTGGTTAACCGGCACGTGATCAGTGGACGTGAAGATTCGGCAAGGCTCTCTTGGCCTATTGGGGCCTATAAAATCAAAGGATTTGTGCTCATTTGGGCTACGACGACGACACACAGGAGTACATGTACAAGTTTCAGAGATACAGTGGTCCGCGTATATGTGTAGAAGACCTCTCTTGCACTTGGTGGTTTCAAGTCTACTGTGGGAGCTACTCTGTCGTGTATAGAGAGGGTAGGCTTCACAGTGAAGGGCTATGAGCACTATAATGTAAGAGAGTATCTTGGGGTTATTTTTCTGTGAGTCAATGTGTTGATTAATCTCTATTCTCTTGAGAAATACTACCATTTGTATTGTTCTGAGTTCTCTGCCCAACTTTGTAATCATCTGATTCGGATCAAAAAGTGTATGGTCTTCCTTGGTCATATATTGTTCATATTTTCAGAAGCATTCACTACTCTGTGCAATCCGTGTTAACTACCTGCTCACAGAAATGTTAAAGGGTATACTTCCCTAAAGAGAACCCCCCTTGAGTAGGCGACGTACTGGAAGTGTTTGTTTTCTATAAAAGTGGATACCCCAGTACCTCCTCTACAGTTTGGCACGCCCGGTGGGACCTTTGCATTTCTGTGAGAGGATTTTCGCCCTATTGTAAGTGCGAGTAGGTACATGACCCATACGCAGGCGGATAAGGAGTCTCATCGTGAACGGAAGCGTCTCAACAAGTTAGAAATAACTACAACCAGTGAGCCTACCTCTCCTCCACCATCCTTGAATCTATCCATTGATTTGGGAGTAACACCATTATCAAAAGAGAAACATAGGAGAACCTTAGATTTTTTCTCTGATACTTCAGAAGAGGCGCTGGCACCAATGGAGGATCTTTCCCATTTACTCTCTAGGTTGAACATCAAGTTTCCTACATTTAAAGGATTGGCTTATGAAGATGCAGATGACCACGTGAGGAGATTCGTCTCGTTATGCCGTGGAAGAGGATTGCAGAACCGGGAGGATGCAATGTTGGTGCTCTTTCCATCTACATTGGAAGGCCTTGCAGACAAATGGTATAGCCAGTATGCAGATGGGCACTTCACTACGTGGGAGGCACTAAAAGCGGCATTCTCGCAGACATTTCGACCAAGCGACTCTTCAGAACGAGCTCTAGATCAGCTAGAGAACCTAAAATTACGAGCAGGTGAATCCTTTCATGAATTGCACACTAGAACTAAAGCACTTGTTTCTCGTTTGCCTCATGCTCGAGGTGATTTTTTAGTCAAAAAATGGATTGAGAAGGCTCTGCCTAAGTCATCTCAACAAAAGCTTCGGGAATCCC
Source organism: Ceratopteris richardii (assembly GCA_020310875.1). NCBI lineage: Eukaryota > Viridiplantae > Streptophyta > Polypodiopsida > Polypodiales > Pteridaceae > Ceratopteris > Ceratopteris richardii. Next base: position 154,837,536 of record CM035422.1, read on the forward strand.
TCAGACTGGATGCAACACTTGATGATTTTGTTGCAACTGCATCACGCATTGAGGAGGCTAGAATACATTTTGAAGTGGAGTCTCAACCAAATTATGCATCCGATTTGGATCCGATCGGGCAACTCAGGAAGGAGTTGGAAGCCTTAAAGGATGCAGCAAAGTCGCCAAGAAGAGAAGGTCATACCGCCACCCTCAACTCATAATGTGGATGAAGTGTCTCAACTTAGGCGTGAGCTTGAAGACTTGCGAACTACCCAGGACATACGAAGACAGGTTTGGTGTACAATATGTAGTAATAATGGACATTCCAATGTAAATTGTCCTAACAGAGTCAGTTGTCAATTCTGTGGCAAAGAGGGTCATGAAGCAAGAGACTGCTACTACCTTAAGGGGACACAACAGCGAGGTAACCATCAAGGTGTAGATTCATATTAGGCTAGCACTTCTAATGCACCTAATAGAGAAGAGACCCGCCCAACTCGGCCTAGATACAATAGGCCCCTAATGTGTTACCGTTGTGGGGAGTATGGCCATATGCAGAACAGGTGTTCTCTTCCAAAGGATGCACCCCCTTGTCAGCACTGTCCAGATGCTAAGGATCACTACACCAGAGATTGCTCAAGAGGTCGTCCGGCTCCAATTCACATGATTGCAGTCTCCCCACCAGTAGAAGGTATGACCGCTCAATCTTATGTTGTTTCATCTTCATCCATGCCAATGATGACCAGAGCCAGGCAAGCGGCAGTAGCCCAAAAGGAGGAACAACAAGGACTCAAAGATAGAGTTGTAGAAAAGAGTGTGGGATGGAAGGACTTTTGAAGTACTTTTGAAGGCAAGCAAGAAGTGAACATTGAAGAAATTTTGAAAGGTATTCATCATAAGATCAGCCTGTATCAACTCATAAAGATAGATCCTAAAGTAAGAAGTGATCTGCTGAAGATTATACATTCTGCATGCTTGTGCCCACCTCCTAGCATAGATGGTTTTATGGTGGACTTTCCTCCTGCACCCTTGGCTGATTATCAGAGCTCAAGATTATCCGTTTTCATCAAGGATGAAGCTCTAGCAGGTGTTATTATAGATGGAGGTTCCGGCATCAATCTGATGCCTGATTTCACTATGAAGAAACTAAGGCTCAATCCCACAAAGGCAGCACCCTTCACAATCACCTTAGCAGATCAACGTCGGGTTGCACCAGTGGGCATTGTTGAAAAGGTACTTATGATAGTGCAGGGTTGTCATTTTGTTTTAGACTTTGTTGTTATTGCCCTGCCTAAGGAGACCTCATACCCTCTACTCCTGGGAAGGCCTTGGTTAAGGCAAGCAAAGGCTCTACAGGATTGGGGAAAGAACAAGTTATGGATTTCCACATGTACTAACAATCAATTACAGATACATTTGGAAGAAGGATCAGACATCAACAAGGCTACTGGATATACAATGGAAACCCAGGTAATGCCTTCAGAAGATGATGCTCTATTAAATTGGATGATGGGAAGTGCAGAATGCTGCACAGTAGAGATATGTGAGGTAAATGAGGATGTTGCTGAAGCAACACAAGGTGGTCGGAAAGAGGAAACAACTGATGTTTTTCACTTAAACAATATAGAAAAGGGTAAGCAAGGAAGAGGAGTTTATCTTTTGCAGGCACCTCCTTAAGAACAGAAACCTCTAATTGAGATTGATAATCAAAATTCAACACTCAGCGCCACTACGATGGTATGTAAAGAGAAGGCAGGTAAACAAGAGGAATCAGATGATTTTATGCTTACAGGACCAAAAAGAGACAAAGTTGTGCCTGCATCTGGGGAAGATAATTGTGACGTTCAAGAACTTCCATTCTCAAATATACCCTTAGGATGGATCAAGGAACAGATTGTGGATCATAAATTGAACTCTGCTCCTGCATAGAGTGGAGATGAACTTTCAAGTGAGTCCAATTCTGAAAAGTTTGTTCAAGAAGTAAATCTTGGAGATGAAGAGAATCCTCAGATGGTTCACTTGAATGCTTGGTTATGGCACTATCCGTCTTTACTGCAGAAGGTAACTTCCCTACTTTTTACCTATAAAAGTGTCTTTGCATGGTCCTATAAAGACTTAACAGGGATACCTGAGGAGCTTGGATTACACCGGATACCCTTAGTGGAAGGAGCTTCAACTGCAAGAAGTAGACCTTACCGACTCAATCCAAAGTATGCAGAGGCAGTGAAGCTAGAAATCACAAAATTGGAAGAGGCAGGTATTATTGTTCCTGTAGAACACTCACGGTGGCTTTCTTCCATGGTCATTGTACCAAAGAAAAACGGCAAAATAAGGGTATGTGTTGATTTTCATGCCTTGAATAAGGTAACTATTCAGGATGGTTTTCCTCAGCCATTCACAGAGCAGGTGCTTGAAGAAGTAGCTAGACACTCTCTTTATAGTTTTCTTGATGGGTTCAGTGGCTACAATCAGATAGCCATTCATCCTGAGGATAGAGACAAGATGGCTTTTGTTACTCCATGGGGCACATATGTTTATACCCGTATGGCCTTTGGCTTGAAGAATGCACCAGCATCCTTCAATAGGACTATGTATCTCATACTAGGGAAATGGTTAACCTCATTTCTGCGCATTTTTATGGATGATTTTTCAGTATTTTCAGCAACAGACAAGAGGGCAATAGTTCAAGATTTCAATAACCATTTGGATAATCTAAAGGAAATCTTTGAACAGTGTCTCAAAACAGGTCTGAAGTTAAATCCCGCCAAATGTCATTTTTTGGTCACTAAAGGTACTCTTCTTGGCCACATAGTCTCAGTAGAAGGGATAACTGTTGATCCGGCAAAGATCACTGCTATTCTCTCCATGCCGATTCCTCCAACCCCAAAGGAGGTACAAAGCTTTTTAGGCCATGCAGGATATCATAGACGATTTTTCAGAATGTATTTAGAATGTCCAGGCTTACAAGTAAGAATGTCCCTTTCTCATGGACTCCTGAAGCTGAGAAAGCATTTTGCGAATTAAAATTGAGGCTATGTACTGCTCCACTTTTAAGTGTCCCTAATTGGTCATTAGAGTTCCATGTACATACAGAGGCCAGTCTTCATGCAGTTGGAGCAGTCTTGGCTCAACCATCATCACAGAAGATAGACCAACCTATTGTTTATGCTAGCAGATTGCTTACCAAAGCAGAGAGGAACTACAGCACTACTGAAAGGGAAGGTTTGGCTATCGTGTTCGCTCTTCAAAAATTCCGGCATTACCTCTTAGGTGTGCATTTTATTGTCATAACTGATCATCAACCTTTGAAGTACCTGATTAACAAGCCCAGAGTAGCTGGAAGGGTTTGGCGATGGTTATTGTTATTTCAAGAATTTGATTTCAATATTCATATTAAGCCAGGGAAAGAGCATTATATGGCGGATCAGGTATCAAGAACTTCTCTCAGTGAACAAGCAACAGGTATTGATGATGAATTGGTGGATAGTACTCTTTTTTTGGTTACAATGCAGACTGATTGGTATAATGAAATTCTTGAGTTCCTTTCCATTGGAGAATTTCCCAAACATCTATCAGCACTAGAAAAGAGGAAATTACTTTTTAAGTCCAAATCTTACTCACTCATAGATGGAAATTTATATAAATATTGTCATGATGGTATCTTGAGAAAGTGTGTTTTTCCTGAAGAAGTAAACTTTTTGCTTGAAGCAGCACACAACGAAGGGCATATGAAGGGAGAAGGGTTGGCTCACAAGATTATCCACCAAGGATTATGGTGGCCTCAGATATACAAAGATGCAATCAAATTTGCCAAGGGGTGCGATATCTGTCAGAGATGTGCTCCTAAGCCGAACAAGATGAGTTTCCAGCCATTAGTCATCTCCACAGGATGGCTACCTTTTGAACGATGGGGACTTGACTTTATTGGTCCGATCAGTCCAATGGGTCAACCTGGAAGAAAGAGATATATTCTTATGGCCACATGTTATGCAACTAAGTGGGTGGAAGCTAAAGCCACTATAGATTGCTCCGCCTTGACAGTGGCTAAATTTTTGTTTAAACGTATTTTTTTCCAGATTCGGGTGTCCAATTGAAGTCACTAGTGACAGGGGCACTCACTTTGTGAATCAGTTGCTCCAAGTCATCTTTGACAGGTATAAAATCTTTCACAGGAAGTCATGTGCTTACTATCCCAGAGCGAATGGCCAAGCGGAAAGTTCTAACAAAATTTTGATTGGGCTCTTACGCAAATTATCCTTTGAGCATCAAAGTTCTTGGCCGCAGGCACTAATTGGTGCAATGTGGGATTTTCGAACTACTAGAAGGGGAACCACTGGCGAAAGTCCATTCCGCCTAGTCTATGGTAAAGAAGCATTGGCACCTTTCGAATTTATCATCAGGAAGGAAATTGAAGCCAGAACCATGGGTATTGAACCTCCAATCAGAAGACTTGTGGCATTGGAAGAATATAGGGAAGCAGCAATGAAGAAACTACAGATAAAGCAAGAGCAACGCAAGCGGCTGCATGACAGGTATTTAAGGACTAATGAGTTACAGGAGGGATCTTTGGTCCTGGTGCATCAAATCCCGTCGCCATTCACCAAATTGGCACCTAAATGGATAGGGCCATATAAGGTCATCAAAGTATTGCCCCACGGTGCAGTGCAACTGGAGGATCTGCAAGGCAACTGGTTGCCCTTGGTTAACATCTCCAGGGTGAAAAGTTATTTGAGTTGATGAAAGCAAGATGAAATTTACTCCCTGTAAATACCATTGTTCTTTCATTTTCTGCAGTTCATTTTGAAGGAATAAGCAAATAAAGGAGTTATTGCACTGGGACGGTGCAAAAGCTTGATGTGGGGGTCTGTAGTACTCCTTCTATGATCCCTCTCTCTCTTTGGGGCATGAGGCCGTGGGCTCCAAGTGCAGGGACAGAATCCACTAGTCCTAAGAAGATAGAAGAGAAAGAGACTGAGAGGAGAGCTCTCAGATGCTTTGGGCTGCAGCTTCAAGGAATGTCCGTTCCATTTCTTGGACATGCTTGTGTTTCGGGCAGATGTTGCTTCCATTTTCATTATGATCTCAGTTGATTTGTTATATCTCTCTCTCTCTTCTCTCTCTCTATCTCCCTCTTTCTTCCCTCTCTCTCTCTTTCCTCTCTCTCTCGGTCTCTCACTCTATCGCTTTCTCTCTCATCCCTCACTCTCTTTTTTCTCACTCTCCCTCTCTCTTTCCCCCTCTCGGTATCTTCCCTTTACTTCTCTCTCCCTCTCTCTCTCTCCTCCCCTCCCACCACCTCTTCCCTCCTCACACCCCCGCGAGCCACCTCTCTCCCACCACCTCTCCCCTCCTCACACCACCGCGAGCCACCTCTCTCCCACCACCTCCCCCCTCCTCACAGCCCCGCCAACCCCCTCCCCTCCCCTCACCACCATCCCCCGCCTTCCCCCGCCAACCCCCTCCCCTCCCCTCACCACCGTCCCCCGCCAACCCCCTCCCCTCCCCTCCGCTCACCACCATCCCCCGCCAACCCCCTCCCCTCCCCTCTCCACCATCCCAGCCCCCTCTTTGTCCCCCGTGAGCGCCTCCCCTCCCTCCTCCTCACACCCCCGCAAACCCCCTCACCTCCCACCACCTCCCTCCTCCTCGCACCCCCGCAAACCCCCTCACCTCCCACCACCTCCCCTCTCCTCACAGCCCCGCCAACCCCCTCCCCTCCCCTCTCCACCATCCCAGCCCCCTCTCTGCCCCCCGCGAGCGCCTCCCCTCCCTCCTCCTCATACCCCCGCAAACCCCCTCACCTCCCACCACCTCCCTCCTCCTCACACCCCCGCAAACCCCCTCACCTCCCACCACCTCCCCCCTCCTCACAGCCCCACCAACCCCCTCCCCTCCCCTCACCACCATCCCCCGCCTTTCCTTGCCAACCCCCTCCCCTCCCCTCACCGCCATCCCCGGCCAACCCCCTCCCCTCCCCTCTCCACCATCCCAACCCCCTCACCTCCCACCACCTCCCCCCTCCTCACAGCTCCGCCAACCCCCTCCCCTCCCCTCACCACCATCCCCCGCCATCCCCCGCCCCTCCCCTCACCACCATCCCCTACCAACCCCCTCCCCTCCCCTCACCGCCATCCCCCGCCAACCCCCTCCCCTCCCCTCACCGCCATCCCCTGCCAACCCCCTCCCCTCCCCTCTCCACCATCCCAGCCCCCTCTCTGCCCCCGCGAGCACCTCCCCTCCCTCCTCCTCACACCCCCGCAAACCCCCTCACCTCCCACCACCTCCCCCCTCCTCACAGCCCCGCCAACCCCCTCCCCTCCCCTCACCGCCAGCTCCCGCCAACCCCCTCCCATCCCCTCACCGCCATCCCCCGCCAACCCCCTCCCCTTCCCTCACCGCGAGCCCCCTGACCACCCCTCCCGCCCCACTGCCCCCCTCAGCCCCCGCACGCTTCCCTCCCCTTCTCTCTCTCTCCCCTTCCCTCTCTCTCTTCCCCCACCGTCACCACTCATCCCCGCCTCCTACCTCTCACCCCCACCTCCCACCACTCACCCCGCCTCCCACCACTCTCCCCCGCCTCCTACCACTCACCCCCGCCCTCACCCTCCATCTTCCCCCACCACTCACCCCCGCCACTCGCCCTTGCCAACCCCCTGCCAATCCCCTCACACCACCTCCGCCCCCTCACTCTCCCACACACACACATATGCACCCCCATGCATTCACTCACACAATGGCCCCTAAAACACTCCAGATGGTGAGGGATGCGAAGCCGGATCCGGAAGAGAAATCTAGGAGACCTATGCCACAGGTGGAGAAAGAGCATTCAAAGCCATTGTATACAGTTAATGTTGAACTGATTAGAAGATGGCCTCTTTGATGACTTTTTGCTTCGTGTTAATATGAAATTTCACATGAGTGAACCACTACATGAATATTATGACTGGATAAATAGTTGGACCAATCGGGAAAATCGGTGACGAAGTAACAAAACAACACAAAATGGGAATCTCAGATGGCAAGTGAAAGGGTAAAAGTGAATTGTTAAAAGTAAAAGTGGATGAACAAATGTTGCCGCCAACCATTCACGAGGACTACCTATTTTTGTGGATCCAATTCAAATCAAGGGAACAATTGACCTACCCCTCCAATTTTGGGTGGTTAACCGGCACGTGATCAGTGGACGTGAAGATTCGGCAAGGCTCTCTTGGCCTATTGGGGCCTATAAAATCAAAGGATTTGTGCTCATTTGGGCTACGACGACGACACACAGGAGTACATGTACAAGTTTCAGAGATACAGTGGTCCGCGTATATGTGTAGAAGACCTCTCTTGCACTTGGTGGTTTCAGGTCTACTGTGGGAGCTACTCTGTCGTGTATATAGAGGGTAGGCTTCACACTGAAGGGCTATGAGCACTATAATGTAAGAGAGTAGCTTGGGGTTATTTTTCTGTGAGTCAATGTGTTGATTAATCTCTATTCTCTTGAGAAATACTACCATTTGTATTGTTCTGAGTTCTCTGCCCAACTTTGTAATCATCTGATTCGGATCAAAAAGTGTATGGTCTTCCTTGGTCATATATTGTTCATATTTTCAGAAGCATTCACTACTCTGTGCAATCCGTGTTATCTACCTGCTCACAAAAATGTTAAAGGGTATACTTCCCTAAAGAGAACCCCCCTTGAGTAGGCGACGTACTGGAAGTGTTTGTTTTCTATAAAAGTGGATACCCCAGTACCTCCTCTACACCCATAATGGTTAGTTGGTACCATCCAACTAATCCTCAACAGCCAACATACCGAATACATCACTACTTTCAACCATGGCTGGTGACTAAAATACCTTGATGCAAAAAATGAACTAGAATTGTAGGAGACGAACTCTACTAGACCTGTAGGAGACTTCGAGATTCTTATACTGGTGAACAGAAACTAGTATATACCTTTGGAACAAAAAGATGAAATAGCCTGCACAAGCACTGTGATAGTGCATTCAAAAAATTTGTTACGCTGAGTATGCTCACCAAAATTCTTTCTATTCTAAGATTGAAAACAGAGGAGTGTCAACGGCACCCTAGATGATGCGATGACCTGCTCTGATACCAATTGCTGAAGTTAGACGTCTGCGGAAGCAGGTGAACATCAGAAGGAAGAAGAAGAAGCTTAGAGCACAACACACAATACTGAATGTATTACTAGAGATTGTACAAAGATACGTAGCCCATTAGGGCAATAGGAGTATATACAAGCCGGGGGAAAAAAACCTCCTAAAGAGGGAAACAAGTTCCCCGGTGGTCCTACTCTGTTCACACACATCATAACCTAATATATATCAATAGTGATCCACAGGGATCATTGATCCATGAGGATCAATCTATTTGATCCATAGGGATCAGTTTATGTGTGTGAAGGACAAGGGCCAACTAGCCAAGATCCCAAGCTCGTGGGATACCCTAAGGTACTTTGATAGTAATGGAAACTACTTTGGTAGTAATGGGAATAAGTGTTGCATGATGGCCACATGTTTACACTAGACTATTCCAGATCATTGCTATTTTTAGTAGTATATCATTGTTATTTATAGAGTACAAGAGGGTATGTAACTCTCCTCATCAAGCCCATAGAGATTAATACTCGAACATACAAAAGACATTTGCAACATTTAGTGCTATTATCAAAAGAACAAATCAAATAAAGTATAAACTCAAATATATATATATATATATATATATATAAGAATTTAGAAATCTTATCTTGTGACTCTTCAGATGTCAGATTCCAAATACATCAATAGCTTGTATATATAGCATCTTCCTTCTTCATACATTAGCTTTAGAAAATAGCTTCTTCACGAAGCCTCTACCTCCCAACCACCCCTGAGCTATCACATTATCATTCACACTCACACTCTCAATCTCAATCACAATCATGGGATAATACGATCGTAATGCTCAATCTCATTCTCAATCTCAATCACACTCTCATTCTCAATCACACTCTCACTCTCAATCGTAATGACATGATTACATAGTCATGAGAAAAATATCAATCTTTGACACAATATCAATGATAATTTCTATCTCTTGGGTTGTCTCTAGGTTGTCATTTATGACAACAAGAGTTCTCTCGGAGAAGCTTCTCCTTGACCTCGATCTCGGCCTCATGATCTTCATCATTACATCTTGATTATTGAAAATTCAAGTCATCATCTTTCTATAGTCCTGCAAAAACATCTAATATAGCAAGATCATGAGCGATATCAAATATATAATCCTTATACACATTAATCAAATATTGAACATCAGTGTTTCTAACAAAAATCTTTTTCAAACTCGTGAATTTCATGTATATAATTAAGCTCATCAATATAAATTTCATGTTTTCTTAAGAACATAAGTCAAAATAGATAATCATGCTCTTTTCTTCTATGATAACACATTCTTTCGCATGATGCAATCTACAGACACGTTATGAGATCTACTCAAAATCCATGAATAAATAGTGAGAGGAAAAATGATATGATATAAGGTCCAGCATTGACATAAGAAGGTAAAATCTATTGATCGGGTGACCTTGCAAATATAGTGACTCTATACATAAACAACAACTAATATCATTTTAGCTCGAATCATCTTTCTTTGTCGTTCACGAAATCTGTTTCATTGTTCCTAAATTTTTACCTTTAAATACCATTATGCTCTTCACACTAAGAGCATTTAAGAAAATTACCATGATGTCCATCATGAATACAACACCTTACCTTCTTTCATGTTGTTTCTATAAATGAAGTCTCAGAAAAAGACCGTCCGTCTTTGCCGTTCACTGTTGAGCTTAAGAAATCTGGATTTCATGTAATGTTTCTGAACATCATTCACGTAAAATTAATGAAGAAATCATAACAGCTATATAAAACATCATCGGAAATTGTAACACCTATAGAAACGTTTCTGATTTCAAAGATGCCATCCTAATGATCATACACAGTGAACAAGTTGAGGCACATAAGACGATACAGTAATACTTCAAAAACCAGTTCACCATCTACCACAACACCTTTTGGGCAATAGCGACATGGACTTCCTTATTTTGAGCATCCTTTTCGTGAAAATGCATAGTCACTATCCATAATAAAGCAGAAGCAAGGATAAACCCGACATGCTGCTAAGAAGATTCAGAAACATATTCAATAGGTAGTAATACTACCATGCCGTAGAGACGTGTGGATTACCTCCAAATCTTGGTATGCGCAAAAAGAGAGAACAGAGAAACATTAAGAATTCCATAGTTGAGTGTAACCTTCCTCTTGGCAGCATGCACCTTTCTTTCTTCTAGTGACTACCTCTTCTTTGAGGCCATGTGGTCCCATATTGAGAGAGGGAGATAAAGAGAGAGAGAGATCTATCTCCTTTCTGTACAGCTAATTGCGAGAAGCCTTAAATGAAATTCAGAGATCCTCTAGAACACAGAATTGTTCGTGGAGATTGCGAAAGCATTGAAGAAGACCAGACGCAAGCCAGCACACTCTGTCGATCGAGACTTCGAAAGTGAACCAATATCAGAACAAAACCTGGTGGACCGCGGAAAGGTAGCAACGTATATGCACAAACTTATCGCTATGAGCGACAATAGAATTCGTCTAGGGAAACGCACTGTGCGTGTGCAGATGGGTGATGCGGAAGATCAAACAGACTACACATCAACATGGTGTTACGACTTGCAATCGATCTAAAATTGCTCTCCGTGTCCCAATCCCTGACGGTTGATCAAGTATATACTTTTATGCGCTGCATCAGAATCTTGAGCCACGTAATTACGCGTTTTGCATTACTCCGGACTTTTGCATTGCTTTTCCATAAATTTAGCAACAAAGCTCGTTTTCTATTTGTATGCGTCACCTTACTTTTTATTTATGTGCGCTACAAATATATATATGCATGCGTACTATTACATTGCTTTATGTTTTATGTTTTAAACTTCCACTTCTTATTTTAATTAATCGGTTTCACACTCGATTCATGGATACAAAGGGATACACACATATGTTATAAGTGAATTGAAAACGTGGTTTATGTCTAAAAGCCTCTCATGCGCAGGTGGGGGTTCAAACCACATGACGGACATATGACAAAAGACATAAAACATCGGTTCAATGATTTATACTATACTTGCTTCAATTTACTTCATGTCAAAATATTTCATTCTTGTGTACCTGAAACAAGATGTGTTACATTTTTTCCCTTTTTGAGCAACTCTGTCCTCAGAGTTGGAAGAACAGGTACTATCGTAATCGATGAGAAATCTGATTTTATGCACAGAAGTTATACCCAAAATTGTATTCACAAGCCTGTGGAAAAAAGAAAAAACTAGCAACCATACAACGTAAAGTAGACTTAGGGTACTTATCTTTATCATTGAAATCCATGAACGATCTTGTTGCACCTCCGGGTTGCTTTCGGCCTCGTTCTTTGTGTAATTCTCCATGAAGCTTCTGAATAATCTTCTCTGGCTTGTGCATCTTTTGCGTCAAACCTTCCATCTTCTCGAGAATTGATTCTGCTTTGCTCTCCAAATTCCTTTCAGCATTGTCGAGGATCGATTTCGCTCTGATACCACTTGTAACGCTCCTCATCAAGCCCATAGAGATTAATACTCGAACATACAAAAGACATTTGCAACATTTAGTGCTATTATCAAAAGAACAAATCAAATAAAGTATAAACTCAAATATATATATATATATATATATATATATATATATATATATATATATAAGAATTGAGAAATCTTATCTTGTGACTCTTCAGATGTCAGATTCCAAATACATCAATAGCTTGTATATATAGCATCTTCCTTCTTGATACATTAGCTTTAGAAAATAGCTTCTTCATGAAGCCTCTACCTCCCAATCACCCCTGAGCTATCACATTCTCATTCACACTCACACTCTCAATCTCAATCACAATCATGGGATAATATGATCGTAATGCTCAATCTCATTCTCAATCTCAATCACACTCTCATTCTCAATCATACTCTCACTCTCAATCGTAATGACATGATTACATAGTCATGAGAAAAATCTCAATCTTTGACTCAATATCATTGATAATTTCTATCTCTTGGGTTGCCTCTAGTTTGTCATTTATGACAACAAGAGTTCTCTCGGAGAAGCTTCTCCTTGACCTCGATCTCGGCCTCATGATCTTCATCATTACATCTTGATTATTGAAAATTCAAGTCATCATCTTTCTATAGTCCTGCAAAAACATCTAACTTGGCAAGATCATGAGCGATATCAAATATATAATCCTTATACACATTAATCAAATATTGAACATCAGTATTTCTAACAAAAATCTTTTTCAAACTCGTAAATTTCATGTATATAATTAAGCTCATCAATATAAATTTCATGTTTTCTTAAGAACATAAGTCAAAATAGATAATCATGCTCTTTTCTTCTATGATAACACATTCTTTCGCATGATGCAATCTACATACACGTTATGAGATCTACTCAAAATCCATGAATAAATAGTGAGAGGAAAAATGATATGATATAAGGTCCATCATTGACATAAGAAGGTAAAATCTATTGATCGGGTGACCTTGCAAATATAGTGATTCTATACATAAACAACAACTAATATCATTTTAGCTCGAATCATCTTTCTTTGTAGTTCACGAAATCTGTTTCATTGTTCCTAAATTTTTACCTTTAAATACCATTATGCTCTTCACACTAAGAGCATTTAGGAAAATTACCATGATTTCCATCATGAATACAACACCTTACCTTCTTTCATGTTGTTTCTATAAATGAAGTCTCAGAAAAAGACCGTCCGTCTTTGCCGTTCACTGTTGAGCTTAAGCAATCTGGAATTCATGTAATGTTTCTGAACATCATTCACGTAAAATTAATGAAGAAATCATAACAGCTATATAAAACATCATCGGAAATTGTAACACCTATAGAAACGTTTCTGATTTCAAAGATGCCATCCTAATGATCATACACAGTGAACAAGTTGAGGCACATAAAACGATACAGTAATACTTCAAAAACCAGTTCACCATCTACCACAAAACCTTTTGGGCAATAGCGACCTGAACTTCCTTATTTTGAGCATCCTTTTCGTGAAAATGCATAGTCACTATCCATAATAAAGCAGAAGCAAGGATAAACCCGACATATGCTGCTAAGAAGAGTCAGAAACATATTCAATAGGTACTAATACTACCATGCCGTAGAGACGTGTGGATTACCTCCAAATCTTGGTATGCGCAAAAAGAGAGAATAGAGAAACATTAAGAATTCCATAGTTGAGTGTAACCTTCCTCTTGGCAGCATGCACCTTTCTTTCTTCTAGTGACTACCTCTTCTTTGAAGCCATGTGGTCCCATATTGAGAGAGGGAGATAAAGAGAGAGAGAGATCTATCTCCTTTCTGTACAGCTAATTGCGAGAAGCCTTAGATGAAATTCAGAGATCCTCTAGAACACAGACTTGTTCGTGGAGATTGCGAAAGCATTGAAAAAGACCAGACGCAAGCCAGCACACTCTGTCGATCGGGACTTCGAAAGTGAACCAATATCAGAACAAAACCTGGTGGACGGTAGAAAGGTAGCAACGTATATGCAGAAACTTATCGCTATGAGCGACAATAGAATTCGTCTAGGGAAACGCACTGTGCGTGTGCAGATGGGTGATGCGGAAGATCAAACAGACTACACATCAACACGGTGTTACGACTTGCAATCGATCTAAAATTGCTCTCCGTGTCCCAATCCCTGACGGTTGATCAAGTATATAGTTTTATGCGCTGCATCAGAATCTTGAGCCACGTAATTACGCGTTTTGCATTACTCCGGACTTTTGCATTAATTTTCCATAAATTTAGCAACAAAGCTCGTTTTCTATTTATATGCGTCACCTTACTTTTTATTTATGTGCGCTACAAATATATATATGCATGCGTACTATTAAATTGCTTTATGTTTTATGTTTTAAACTTCCACTTTTTATTTTAATTAATCGGTTTCACACTCGATTCATGGATACAAAGGGATACACACATATGTTATAAGTGAATTGAAAACGTGGTTTATTATCTAAAAGCCTCTCATGCGCAGGTGGGGGTTCAAACCACATGACGGACATATGACAAAATAGACATAAAACATCGGTTCAATGATTTATACTATACTTGCTTCAATTTACTTCATGTCAAAATATTTCATTCTTGTGTACCTGAAACAAGATGTGTCACAGGGCAGATATGGATGGGAGGAGAGTCAAACACATCGTTCAAGCAATTTCTTACAATTGTATTAGAGCATCAGGGAATTCTCATCATTTTTGTGCGTGAGTTTTTTTTTTGCCCATCTTTGTCATCTTCGCGAAAATGTCTGTGTTCGCATCCATGCGCAACTTCAGAGCGGAGAGGACAATAAGGCCTCGATGGTGAGAACTTATCACACACGTGATTAGAAGATCACGCCACGCAAGATGGTGAATCATTCATATGGCGAATCCACTTAGCACAGGCTCGGAAATCAGGGTTCTCCGGAAATTCAGAAACATTACCGCGCAAGTAGGGAAAACCTCCACTTGTGAGCTAGAGGACATACTTTTTTTATTTCCTGTGAAACTATGACTGCCCGGAGTGTATAGGCAAGCTATGATAGAGCAAAGAAGTATCATAGCAAAGAAATGTGTATTCTTCAACGTGTGAGAATCATTATATGTGGGATGATCTACGTGCTCGTGCATGTTCCAACCAGGAGGAGGCATTCACAGAGCTGATACATGATGATCTTCGAAGACTTTCTTTAGAGCCTTCCCTAATTAGCTAATTTTAGCCATCTTTTTCAACTATTTTGGCCATACCTTGAGCATATCTTCTTAAAATCTTGAGCTTTTTGTTGCTATGGAAAGCTCTCTCAGAGCTCTTTCCATAGAGTGGATAGAAGCCATACTTTAATTTCAGTTCTCATCATCTTCAGAATTTTGAAGTTTGTCATATCTTTGAACGAACCTCTTGTGATCTTCATTTCGAAGCATCAACTTTTGGAAGAATATTGGCATGCCATTCCGACAAAGTGAGGATCCTCTTCAGCATCTACACACACCTGCAAATCACTATTTGAACCTCCAGATAAGTCTCTTGTTAATTTATATGCATTGTTTCTCTCTTTTTGCATCAAATTGCATATAGAACACACAATTTTGCATAGCACATAGACTATACGCGTAGTTTAGATGTGAGTCCCTATTGTGCGATACATGTATTCTTCTTGCAGGGAAAGGTAAGTATTTTTCTTGTAGGTTAGCGAGGAGAAAAACATAAATTGGTCAGAGTGTGTATACCCTTTCGGTCTACTTGTAGTTATATTATGCCTGTTGGCATTGCGAAATTTGGCAGCGTGTGTAACCCCCTTTCGGTCTATTTGTGGATACATTGTGCCTGTCGGCACCACTATCACGGAAATTATTTGTCATAATTTTTTTGGTTTTCAAAATTATGCCGTTATGCTCCCAAAAGTTTTAGAAAATAAGTATGCATATGCATGAAAGCATACAAAACATACTAAAAGTTTCTTATTTTGTCATGTTTCACTGAGCAAAGGCTTGTAATTATCATTTTTCCGCTACCACTTACTTGTTTTGAATTTACATAGAATATTGAAACTATATAATGATCAAGATGAATAACTAGTCTCATTTTGATCAAAGAAAAGTAGAAGCTTTGTGGATATCTAGTAGATATCACTATTTGGAAAAAATTAATACAAGGGTAAGTATTGTCGAGGTCATTAGAATGAAGAACTTAGTAGTTCACAACTTAGAATTCTAGGATGTCTAGTTAGAACCTAGAATAGAGGACAATTAATACTCAAAGATTCCATGATAATGCAAGTGGCAATTTGATCAAAGAAATAAAGTCAAGATTTGAAATCTGTAAAGTAATACATTTAGAAAGAGTTAAGAATTTTCAAGTAAAAGAATTGCTCTTTTCGAGAAAGGAAAACTTGAGACAAGGCTCATTTTAGCCAAGATCTCATGAGTTAGAAACTTAGAGGTAAGAGGTCTCAAGATAGTTTGACATTTTAGAAGAGAACTCTAAGAACACCTACAAGTTTAGGATGCTTATAAACTAAGTATTTAGATTAGTTACTATAATTTCATAGTTTTGAGTTCTAGTGCCCATTTCTATGTGTATAGAACAAAGAAGCTTATTTCACAAGAAGTATAGACTTCCGATTTGTGAATTAAGAAAACAAAGATAAATCAAGTTTGGTAAGAATGCCATAGATAGAAATAGTAAAAGGAAAGTCATGTAAGAACTTGCTAGATTTCGAAGCTAAGACATAGACTTCAAGCTTACTAGTTCTATATATGAAATCATATCTTGATTCTCTAAGAGTTTCATATAGGTAGATCGGATAGTTCCATTTATCTATCTAAAAGTGAAGAATAGAGATCCTAGGTAGACCCATCTTTATCAAGCAAGCAAGGTAAGTCTATAGGGCAATAACTCTCGAATGGTCAAGATACACAAAAAGGCAACGTTTGTAACGAACAAGCAAGGCAAGTCTGTGGGTTAGATATTCAAGAGTCGCCAAGATATGCAGAAAGGCACGGTTTGCATTTATTAGATAATTCAAGATTATCTCTAGTAGGGAGCGATTATACAACAATGGAAGGTTTATAAGTAAGAAAGTGAGTTCCGAATGGAATACAAGTTGAGAAGCAAGTTTGATGTTTCTATTACAGTGCATCATAAACAGTAACAAAGTAATGTGATCAAGTTTGAGCATGAGGGGAGGGGACTACTGATCTGTGGAGAACCAGATCTCCAAGAGACACGATTGGTAAATGCTATCAAGTTGCTTTAAATTGATTGTAAGTTTATTTATTTTCTATATTATATGCATTCATCCTGTATTATGATGAATTCATGCAATGATAAAAAATCTAGTTGGAATGCTCTAGCACTTTTAGTGTAAGTGAGAGCAGAATTCCAAGAGTTTTCCTTGAAAGAATTACAGAAAAGGGCTGATTAGACCTAGCTACTCACCCTTTGCAACACCACTTCTCCTAGTGAAGAAGAAAGATGGATCTTATAAGATGTGCATTGACTATGGATCACTCAATAAGATTGCTATCAAACATAGATATCCTATGCCGAGGATTAATGATCTTTTAGACACTCTAGGTGGAGCTGTTGTATTTAGTAAAATAGATTTCACAAATGGCTACCCTCAGATTAGAGTAAAAGATCATGATAAGACTCAATTAATCTAGAGAAGACTTTGTTGTTTCTTTCGAGGATAGAGTATCTATTGATGGGATTCACATGGATCCCAAGAAGGTTTCAATTATGTTATTTTATTCTACTTCTCAAGATGAGGGGTAGTTATGATCATTTCTAGGACGTTCCGGTTTTGATCGGAAATTCATCTCTTTTTATTCATCCATAGTACTGCCTATGATAAACTTGCTTCAAGGAAATGTTTCTTTGCATGGAAGCAAGAGTAGCAAGATACTTTTGATACTCTGAAACAAGTTGTTTCCAAAGCTCCTATACTCAAAGTGTTCGATCCACAACAACCCTTTGAGTTAGAGACAAATGTTAGTGGCATAAGCCATAGGGACAGTTTTGAGCCAAGATGGGAGGCCACTGCATGAAAGGAGTTGTATGCAATGGTGTATGCACTTAAATGTTGGTGTAAATTACAAGCCTACACATTTGGATCAAAGGATGCATTGAAGTGTATACGTACATGAAGAAGCATAGGAACAATCTACATGCTGTCAAAATTTGAAGACATTCTATTCAGCCATTTTGGAGAAAGCTGCGTCGAGGTGAACTCTGGTCATTTTCTGCTACAGTCCTAAAAAGTCGGGGGTATAACTTAACTTGCTAAATTGCTTTCTCTTAGCATAGTTTATCATTTTACATCATTCCACTTGGAATAGGTAGCTTACTACGCTAATTAAATACCTCTAAAAGAAATTTTTCCAATTCCTACTGTGCTGGTCATACTGAGCAAAATACTCAACAGGTGGTAGGTCATAAATAGAAGTTAGTTTTCTTGAGTTTGTGACTTCCAAAGTTACCTGTTTTGATTCAATCATTGCACACATCATTTCCAAAGTCCATAGGACATTTTATGGTGTCATTCGAAAGCTAAGGAGGTCTAGTTATCAACTTTGAAGCAAAAGAGGGCTGGTACAAAGCAGGTTTAGCAGTACCTACTCAGTCTCTTGGAGCATCTATCCATCCATCCCAACAGTGGTATCAGAGCAAACTAAGGTAAAATGGGACATGGTTTTCCTTCATTTATTGACAAATTGGATAGGAAAAACTATCAAGAATGGTCTCTAAGGATGAAGACCTACTTACAAGGAAGGAGTCTCTATGGGTACATCTCAAGAGATGAGGAATTGCCCTCATTCAAAGCAAGAGGATTACCAACCAAGGAAGAACATGAAAAGCTCAACACATGGTGTGGTAAGGATGCATTGGCAAGGTCTTATTTACTCAACTCTATATCTGATTTTCTTTTGCCACATATTAGAAATTGTAAGACATCCCAAGAGACTTGGAAAACCTTGTCATCATATTTTTCCTCAAACACAAGGGCTAGGAAAAATCAGTTGTGGATTGAATTCACAACACTAAGGAAGCAACCTAAGCAAGTTGTTTCAGAATTTGTGACCAAGAGTAAAGATGTAGCAGATCAGTTAGAAAGCATAGGAGAAGAGATTGAAGAAGAACAGATTGTAAGGCAAGTGATCAATGGAATCAAGGCTGATGACAAATGGAAAAGCTTCACCACTGCCATGGATCTCTACATGGACATGCACACTACAGATCTTACAACCCTCATGGGACAATTGTTTACTCATGAAGCAAAGCTCAACAAAAATGAAGACACATCCAAAGGTAATAACTCTTCTGCCCTATACACTGATAAGAAGTCTAAAGATAAAGGCAAGAGCAAGAAGGTGGAAGATGAAGGATCAACCTCTCAAGCCAACTATGCAGGGAGAGGTAGATCTTCAAGAGGAAGGGGCACAGGAGGTAAGCCAGGTAGGGGGAGATCTTATAACTCCTCACCATGCAACATTTTTGGTTTATCAAATCATACTATAGATGAGTGTTTCGTGGATTACAAAAAACAGAGAGGAAGAGGATACCAAAGAGGTGGCTACTCACAGTCAAGAGGTAGATTCAACCATCACCAAGGTTACAACAATAATTACAACAACAACTACAACAATAAATACAATGGCAACTACCAAGGAGGATTCAAATCCAGAAAGGATTACAACAACTATACAGAGGAGCAAGATGACTCTCTTCTAATCATGAACATGACATCAAAATCAGGTACAAATGATGACCACCTATTCTACATTGACTCAGGATGCTCAAATCATGTGGCTGGCAATGTAGCATTACTCTCTGATCTTGAGGAACCAAAAGGTAAGCATCAAGTCCAAACAGGTGATGACACAAAGCATTCTGTAGTTAAAGTTGGAAATGTTATGACTTGTGATGGAAATCAGAATTTGTTGAGCAGCGTACTCTATGTACCAACCATTACCAAAAATTTGATGAGTGTTGGTCAGATTGTGGAGAAAGGTTTGCAAGTTAGATTCAACCAATATGGAGCATATGTGGAGGATCCAAGACGTGGGTTCAAGAGGATTGCTAAAGGAGAAAAATCAGGTAGACTTTTCACTTTTGAGTTGGAAGATACAAAGAATATTGCACTATACAGTTATAAAGATCAAACACTTTTAGAGCTTGAGATTTGGCACAAAAGGTTAGGGCACATAGGAGAAAGAACCTTGAAACAAATGGGCAGGGACCAATGTGTGCTTGGGATACCTAATGTATCCAAGCAACATATGATTTATAAGTGTGGTGCTTGTCAATTTGGGAAGTCTCAGAGGTTACCCTTCTCAAAGAAAGGATACATGCATGAAGACTACCTAGAGCTTGTACACACAGATGTATGGGGACCAAGCAAAGACCCCTTAGTCTCAGGATCAAGGTACTATGTGTCTTTCATTGATGATTATAGCAGATGGATTGTATTATACTTCATGAAGCACAAGGATGAGGTATTTAATTGCTTTAAAAAATATCTTGCATGAGTTCAAAATCAAACAGGAAAAAATTTGAAGAGGCTAAGATCAGATGGAGGAGGTGAGTACTTCTCCAATGAATTTGATGGCTTCTTGCAGGACAAAGGTATCAAAAGAGAGATAACCACAAGGTATTCTCCTAAACAGAATGGGGTAGCTGAGAGAAGAAATAGATTAATTGTTGAGACAACTAGATCTATGCTTAATGAGAAAAAGTTACCTAACTATCTATGGGCAGAGAGTGTTTCTACTGCCACTTACCTCATAAACAGGTTACCATCTAAGTCTCTTCATGGCATGACACCCTATGAAGCATGGCATGGTAAGAGACCTTCACTTGACAATTGCAAAATATTTGGATGTGTAGCATATGTACACATTCCTTCTCAGATAAGAGGTAAGCTAGACCCAAAGGCTGAAAAATGCATCTTTATTGGGTATGATTTAAATAAAAAAGGTTACAAGTTTTATAATCCTATCAATAAGGAGTTTATGGTAAGTAGAGATGTTGTCTTTGATGAAAATGATTCTTGGTATGACAATGAATGCAGGAAGGTGAAATTACCCTATGATTTGGATGAGGAATTTCCAAGTCTTACAAAGGAGGAACCTATTCAGAATGAAGCCTCAAGTTTAGATGATGAAGACACTATCAATCTTGAAAAATTCAAAGCATGGAAATCCAAAGGCAAAATGAAGATGAAGAAGCTTGAAGACATACCTGAATCCTCAACTCAACCATTTAGAAGATCACAAAGAGAAAGCAAGAAACCTATCAGATATGGGTATGATACATCTCTTGTTACTAAACATTCTGTTTATCTTGCCAAAGATTTGTCAAATGAAGAACCAGGATCATATGAAGAAGCGATAACCAAATCAGAATGGAAAGAAGCT
Organism: Ceratopteris richardii; assembly: GCA_020310875.1. NCBI lineage: Eukaryota > Viridiplantae > Streptophyta > Polypodiopsida > Polypodiales > Pteridaceae > Ceratopteris > Ceratopteris richardii. Next base: position 154,858,579 of record CM035422.1, read on the forward strand.
ATGGATGAGGAGATTGATGCTCTCAAAGAGAGTGACACATGGGAGTTAGTACCTAAGAAGGACTCAATGAAGGTAATAGGATCCAGATGGATCTATAAGCTTAAAAGAAATTCTGATGGCACAATCAATAGGTACAAAGCCAGACTGGTAGCCAAGGGTTTTGCACAAACCCAAGGCATTGACTATGAGGAGACATTCTCACCTGTGGCCAAGATGCCAACCATCAGAGTGTTGTAGGAGGTATATATGTCACAACCTCCTCGCTATGAGGACCCCAAGAAGGTAACATATGTTTGCAAATTCAAAAAGGCTTTATATGGATTGAAGCAGGCACCTAGGGCATGGAATTACAGGTTAACTACATACCTCCAAGACCAAGGTTTTATCATGAGCAAGGCAGATACTTCTCTGTTCATTAAGAGAAGTAATTAAGAGGTAATATACCTGTGTTTATGTTGATGATATCATCATTATAGGTAATGATGTCAATGGAATTAGATATATCAAAAGTCAAATGATGAAGGAGTTCAAGATCAATGATATTGGTCTATTGAAATATTTTTTGGGACTTGAATTAGTCTACATTTATTCAGGGATATATATCACTTAGAAAAAATATGTACAAGATATGTTAAAGAAGTTTCACTTGCAGGATGCTAAAGTAGCAAGCACTCCAATGGAGGTAAACCTAAGGCTAAGTTCCCATGAAGGTGATGAAGCAATTTGGATTAAGCTTTTGTATACAGAATTGGGTTTGTTTACTAGGTTTCCAATAATCTTTGAAGATAATACAAGTTCTCTTTACCTTGCAGCTAATCCTATTTACCATGCTAGGACCAAACACATAGAGGTCCATTACCATTATGTGAGAGAGAAATTAATAAGCAAGGACATTCAGCTTACCTATGTATCAACCAACATGCAATGTGCAGATTTGTTGACTAAAGCTTTGGATGGAACCAATCTTTGCAAGTTCAAATCCATGATTGGATTGCAGGATATACTTGAAGACTGAAGATGAAGACTTCCAAAATGTTTGGCTTGAGGGAGAGCTGTTGGTGTAAATTACAAGCCTACACATTTGGCTCAAAGGATGCATTGAAGTCTATACATACATGAAGAAGCATAGGAACATATGCTAGTGGTTAATTACCACTTTACCTCATTGTAAAAGTCAAACTGACTTGGAATCTCTTGTAATCACCTACCAAAAGGACTAGTGGAAAATTAGCTGCTTGATTGAAAGAATATCTCCAAGAATTTAGGAGCTTGATCATAGGGAGCCAAAAGTTTGAATTTGAACTCAAATTTTTAGTCATCTCTTATAAAAATGGATATCAAAAGGCGCAGGGTAGAGAGAGCACTCCCAAGCCTAGCATTACTGTTGTTGAGTGTGTGTGAGGTCTATACTCAAGCTCACACCTCTCTACACCATTTGGCAATGAGATTCATGCCAATGGAGTTGTATACAAATGTTCATTAATACGTACATTCATTAATACAAATGTTCATTAATACGTACATTCAAATGGAGAAATCCGCGTCGAGGTGAACTCTGATCATTTTCTGCTACAGTCCTAAAAAGTCGGGGGTATAGCTTAACTTGCGAAATTGATTTCTCTTAGCATAGTTTATCATTTTACATCATTCCACTTGGAATAGGTAGCTTACTAAGCTAATTAGATACCCCTAAAAGGAAGTTTTCCAATTCCTACTGTGCTGGTCATACTGAGCAAAATACTAAGCAGGTGTCAAGCCATAAATAGAAGGTTTTCTTGAGTTTGTGACTTCCAAAGTTATCTGTTTTGATTCAATCATTGCACACATCATTTCCAAAGGACATAGGACATTTTATGGTGTCATTGGAAAGCTAAGGAGGTCTAGTTATCAAATCTGAAGCAAAAGAGGGCTGGTACAAAGCAGGTTTAGCAGTACCTACTTAGTCTCTTGGAGCATCCATCCATCCATCCCAACATTAAAGTATAGAGACATTAAGTTTTATGACTATATATCATGAGAGTCTAAAACTCAAGCATTGCTTAGCAGTAGGAAAAAGTGTTAGATTGAATTATAAAGTGAGTATGATTTTGAAACTAGGTATTTGGCTAGTGAGGCAACTTAGGCTACTAGTGGGCTCAATAAAAAACCTTTACCACATCTTGTTTTTGTAATAAATTCTAATTATCTCAATCAAACTCAAGAACAGTTGAAACAAGATTCGTTTTATGCACCTATGTTGAGTTTTATGAATGAAAAGAGGGGATCAATGTATCAAGACAAATCTGAGTTGCACAATGGATCTTCTGATTATCCATTTAAGATTGGTACTCAACTTCCTAGGAGTACAACATTCCATCCACAAAGTGATGGGGAAGAGAAGATGGTTAATCATGTACTTGAAGATATGTTGTATATGTATTCGAGTCAAGAGCAAGATAATTGGACTGCTTATGTTCCCCTGGTTGAGTTTGCATATAATAGTGCATTGAATGCATCTATAAAAAAGAATCCTTATGAGGATATGTTTGGTAATAAATGTGTGACTCAACCTTCATTTTCTAATTTGGCAAATAAAGTAGAGGTATCTCAAGAAATTATTGAGAACATTGGTAAAGAACCTAGAATATTAAGCAACACATACACCAAGTTGATATTAAGAGGAGACTAGTTGAAGGTTTTCAAAAAGTTTGGATCTCTTGCTTATTTGTGGAACTCGAATGAATGTTGAAATGTGCATCTCTTATTTCACATAAGCTTACTTGAAAGATATCTACCTAATGTTGATCATCCTTTGTCGCACAATCTGAAAGATGATGAATCTTCTAGGCATTGATGGGAAATAATATTCGATAAGGAAGTAACATTGCTAAGAACTCCATCTATAGAGCAGATTGGTCAAATTAATCACACATCAAATTAAAGATTTGACCTCAGTGAACTTCGAATATTTTCTAGTACATTATCCTTAGTTCCATGTTAGATGACATTGTTCTTTAAAAGGAAGAAAGAAGTCTTATAGGCCTTTCGTTAGTGAAATAATTCATTTTGAAGTAATATTTTATAGATTGTGTGCATAAAGTTTAGAATGAATACTTCAATCATTTTACACACATAGGAAAAATCTAGGAATGATAACAATTATATTCTCTCTCTAAACCTTATGTGCATCATGTTTTGTAGTAGAAAATTGAACATCAATAGGAACAATGTTTTTTCTCTCATGCATCTGTGGCTTGATGTCATAATATTTACTCATTCATGCATGTAATCAATATTTCATTCCATGTTGCTTATGTTGACTAAGAAAGAATTTAATGTTTGTTACTTGTTGACTCTCAAAGACACTCAACTGGTGCTTTTGGACAAGTGAAAGAAGACTTAATCATTTAATAATCAAATTAAGAATATTGCTCATGTCGAGACTCAATGGAATTTATCAACCCTTCCATTGGAAAGAATACCTTAATTTTATTGAGCAAGCAAAAAGACTCGACTTCTATATTTGTTGTGGTCAGTAAGGACATAAAACATATGAATGCCTGAACAAAGCAATCTTTTGGCTTGTAGAAGCAAAGGTGATTAACAACATTGAGGAAAGTGCAACAATTCCCAAAAGGGAATGATGGAGGTAAGTGCTCTAACTCTACCCTACATTGCATTGTGACTAGCTCTTTCCTGAGGGCCTATGTAAGTATGATTTTGAGTATGCTTTCTATGCATAAAATCAGATTTTTGATGGATTTAGATAGTATGCATTATCTTCTATGCTTCAAATTGGTACAAAATTACCTCCGAATATGAAAATATTCAGACCTATGGAGATGGCTGATAGAGAACTACCCTATATAGAAGGAAACATTGAAATGCATGTATTTTTTTTTTGATAGGTGTGTTTTGGGAGTTTTCATGTGCGTGAAATGAAACAATGTGACACAATTATAAGTATGGCTTGGTTACTCAAAATTTTGCAAGGATTGATTGTGAACAAAGAATAGCCACTTTAAGGTTAGATGATGAATCTATCCACATTCTACATGACATGCATAATTCTAAACATATTCTCAATTACGTTATGGATTTGATTATGGGTATACATGATAACTACAAAACATTTGTAGTTTATGTGAAAAGTATAGACCAGGAAGATAATGATGTTAAGCTCATGAAGATAAGTCAAAATTAGTGTATAATTCCAAAATGCTTGTGAGAGGCAAACCATTTTAGGTGTTTGATCCACAAAATATTGTTCGAGATGCCCTAAACTCAAATCAGTCTCCAAATATCAATTTTGATCATTACAAGTTTATATTATAGAGAGAGAGAAACAAATCAAGGTATTATCTTATAATAAACAAGTTTTAGAGCGGAAAACCAATTACTTAAAACATGATTCACAAAATCTTCAAAGAGACACTTGTATTCTCCTATGCATGCTCTACCTTCTCTCACATAGCATTGTATTCTTTCATATTCATGTTCATTCCTTAAGCGAAAAAAAACATGTAAATATTGTTTATAGAGAATATATGGAAATTGTCGTCTCTAAATTTTGTCTAGGTTGAAATGACCTAAGTATTCAATCTAAAAATTACCCAAACAATGTATACTAGAGATTTGAAAATGAATTATTTGAGTATCAAAAGGATATTACATGTAAAGGGTTTCTAATTTTATCACAAACTACCAAAACCCTAAGATTGACTCCCTTCTTGCTTGATTTTAATATCCAAGGGTCATGTTTTGAATTGATGAGATCATTAATTTGTAACCACCATTTATGAACTACCACTGAAAACCTATACAAGTAGGGGTTGTCCACATACATACTCAATCTTGCCAATGCCACTCTTGGGAGCTCAAGCAGTCATGAACATCAAGTACTTTCAAGTTTTAATTTGTTATAGTCTTGATGTTTTCTCTAGTCCTATCTACTCTTGTATCTTGGACATCCTCCTCATCCTGTTGTAATCTCGTAGTACAAGATCCTTTCCATTTGTTCCTTGTATTCTAATTCATCTCCTTGAAGGTAGTTCTTATAATCTAGAGATCTCGCTTTTTACCTACAATCACTGGTTGTGCGATCTTCTATATCATCTCTAGTTGAGTTATATATAGCTATCAATCCTTACTTGTGGAACTTTCGTGTATCAATTATATATTCTTGTATTATTTCCCTACATGTGTTCTCTTGTAATCGAAAGTATAATTTCAATAACATGTTCACCTTAGAAGTGTAATCTTTTTATTAATTAATGCAGATCTTCTAGATCTATTTCATAATTAGAGAAGAAGCAAGGATCATTCATCCATGCATCATCTCTTCTATATATTTATTGAATTATTCTTGATTTTTTTTTCTCTAAGCTAACAAAAGATTGATGTTTTTGAGCTAGTGGCACATGAATGAAATCATATACAAAGGAACATAGTCCAATTGCATGTCTACATGCAACTCTACAATATGTTTTCATATAAGAAGGGTCCCATGTGCGACTTTAGAACATGTGACAATAGGGTGTCGTTGGTGAGTCACTACAACATATCAGTGTTATACCGCGGCCTCTACCAATGGTATTCAATGGGTGCATTTTTTGCTCGACATCGATGCATAAGTTGGTATAGGCCTTGGTAGCAAAGCACCACTATAGGCATTGGCATGGGCGCCGGTATCAGCGTCGATATAAGCATTGGTAATACCGACACTTATACGGATGCCCATAGCGGTGGCCTGGTGCGCGTACCGACGCGTATACCAATTTCTATATTGATGTCTGCTTGAAATACTATTGGATATACTGACGACCATACTGCAAAACTTTTTTGGGCAAAGTGTGTTGTCTCTTGCTGTAGCAACATTACCATGATTTTATCTAGCAAAAGACAATACACTCTTCTCAAACAAAACTGAGTGCATGTGATGTGTACTCTAATAAAAACCAAAACATGATTTCATATAGCAAAATACTGTTGGACACAAAAGAGATGAGCAAAATGAACCATGAATCATGTACAAAAAAAGTTGTATATTCCATAAATGAAGCATGTACAAGAGTGTGGCAAAGCACTTCCATATAGGAAGCGAATACAAAATGTGGCAAAGATCTTGCATATATTAACCAAATGCAATATTATGGTGGACCATTGCCACATATGAGTGTAATACAAAATTGTGGCAAAGCGCTACCATACATATGCTCAAGGGAATCAAAACCTCTACACCTACAATCGTGCAACAAAGCGTATGCGTAAAATGAGACAAATTGACATGATATTTATAATCAACAACTAAAAATACAAAAGCAAGCTATAATTATACATCATCATTGATTTTCCCATGAAATGATCGCATCACTTCGTCTAAGTCTTGCAACGGTGCAGCCAATCCATGACGATATCCATAAGCTTCTTTGGTTCGCATCGGAGAACGATCCACTCCCAACTCCTATAATAAATATGAAAAATGTTAGATGAACATATATGATGTGCTTAACAAAAAAAAATTCAAGAATTAAAATGATACTTACAAATTGGTACCGCATGCTGTCATATCTTTCGCTACCCCAATGTGACGTTCCAACTGTATCTAAAGTTGTGGCCGCGACATCTTGCTACTGACGATATCGCTCACAAGTATGTTGTTGCTCATCGTGAATCGATTCCCACTCCTCAACAAATAAGTGCATAGGCTTGCATAAGCCTGTTCTAAAAGCATCGCAAGCCTCGAACCGCCGATGAGACATCACCTTGCGTGCCGTGTGCTAAGTCCATTCTAAGCTCGAAACAGGATGCCCACGTGCTGGCCATTACTCTTCATATATCGACTCTGATGAATAGTTTGATGCATGGACTTTCCGGACGCATCCATCACAAGAGCTCCATCATGTATGCGATATATCTTGGAATCCTCATGGTCATGAGCTCTGCAAGGTGTACATGGAGATTCCACCTGATCCAGTGTGTAGATGTTAGGATATATATATATATATATATATATATATATATATATATATATATATATATATATATATAAACCCTAAAAATTTAAAGCTCTATTTTATAGATATTTGATTATTTATATTTTATATATTTGGATTTTCCTGTAATATTTCATATTTTTGTGTGTATGTATGTGTGTATGTAGAAACTCAAAATTCCTATTTTTGATATATTAATTCTATTTTTGTGTATAAACTCAAAATCCCATTTTTGGTATATATATATATATATATATATATATATATATATATATATATATATATATATATATATATATATATATATATATATATATATATATATATATATATATATATATATATATATATATATATATATATATACCCTAAAAATTTAATGATCTATCTTTTAGATATTTAATGATTTATATATGTGTGTATATATGTGTGTATGTATGTGTGTGTATGTATATGTGTGTATGTAAAATGTGTGTATGTATGTGTGTGTGTGTATGTGTGTGTATGTGTGTGTGTACGTGTATGTATGCATATATGTGTGTATGTGTGTACATGAATGTATGCATATGTATGTGTATGTGTGCATGTGTGTATGTGTATGTGTATGTGTGCATGTATGTATATGCATGTGTGTATGTATGTATGCATATGCATGTATGCATACATGTGTGTGTATGTATGCATATGTGTGTTTATGTATGTATGAATATGCATGTGTTTATGCATATGCATGTGTGTATGCAAATATGTGTGTATGTATATGCATGTGCATATGTATATGCATGCGCATATGTATATGCATATGTGTGTGTATGTATGTATGATATGCATGTATGTATACATGTGTGTGTATGTATGCATATGTGTGTATGTATGTATGCATATGCATGTGTGTATGTATATGCATATTTTTTTGTATGTATGTATGCATAGCCATGTATGTATACATGTGTGTGTATGTATGCATATGTCTGTGTATGTATGTATGCATATGCATGTGTGTATGCACATATGTGTGTATGTGTATGTGTATGTGTATGTGTGATGTATGTATATGCATATGTGTGTGTATGTATGTATGCATATGCATGTATGTATACATGTGTGTGTATGTATGCATATGTGTGTGTATGTATGTATGCATATGCATGTGTGTATGTATGTATGCATATGCATGTGTGTATGCACATACGTGTGTATATATATGCATATGTGTCTGTATGTATGTATGCATATGCATGTATATATACACGTGTGTGTATGTATGCATATGTGTGTATGTGTGTATGCATATGCATGTGTGTTATGTATACATGTGTGTGTACATGTATGTATGCGTATGTAATGTTCCCCGCCATAGGAAGATACATATCTTATCAGATAAAGCTTTTCCGAGAAAATCAATGATTTTCTGTGACTTCATGTTCATGCTTTTAGCTTTGTAGGTAAATCTCTGTATGCAATTCATATGGTATGATTATATGTATGCACACATGTTAATACTTGTGTACCCCATGCTTATGCGTGTATCCATAGGAACCTAAATGTGAAAGAGAAATTTCATAAATAAACATAAAACAAACAAAAAGAAACAATTACATAGAAAGAAACAAAAGCATAAAAGTAGGAAATTTACAATACGCACGGATATATATTTTTAGCGCGCGTAAGTTAAAAATAGAGAAGATAATCGATTTAGTTATATATAGAAAATTTAATGCGAACACGAGCTTTTCTAATTATATAGCTCGTTATTTTTGACAGAGGAGGAACTTTCAATCTCTGTTTTGCATGTTTTCATAGATTCTTGGTGTATCATGATCTGATGGGCTCTTTAATGTAGATGGATGATGAATTTTTTGAAGGGTTTGCTGACTTGATGAGGCAGGCAATCTTCATCCGTGTTCGGCAACTTTCCTTAGCTTAATAATTGAAGAGAAGACCTGACGACGTGAGGGATCAAGCAGGCGCAATTTCTTATGATTGATGTTGCATCATCGGAACTTACTTTAAAGAAGGTGCGATTAAGGCAATAGCGTGCTTGGCGATGGCTACGAAAACTTCGGAGCACTAAAAGTGAAGTGTGGGTTTGCCACAGTGAAGAGTAGGATGTAAACTAATATATGAAGCAGCCTAAGAATATGAGGGCAAAGTTGATTTCTATGAACGTGTAGAAGAGCAGTCATAATGGTAGCAACATGACGAAGATCCTTTTCAGAATCTTCAACCTTCTTGAGCGTCAATTTTGTACTTGAAGCAGAAAGATATTAACACCAAACTGTGTAATTTTGGGGCCGTTTTCTGAGAATTAGCTCATCAGATCATCTTTGATAATTACTGTTTCCCTGAGTTGAGTCAATTTGGTATTTGCTGACTGATCAACTATATTTGCCATTTCCTGATTGATCCTGAAGGATATATCAAAGTACAAGGCATGTTATTGATCAGCAACATATATTGAAGAGAACGCAGAAAGTGACAGACGATGAAGGGCTCATATATTCAGGCTCTTGCGTCCAATGATTTTATGATGGTTTCCAAGTGACTGCACATCGATCTTACGGCTCTGCGCCATGCACAGTGGAAAGATGATTTCTAGATTTATATTCCGCCTATATTTTCTCATATTCTTACTTTTTCTTCAGCGTTTTCCAGGTTCTTTCTTGACGACAAAAATACTCGAGGAGAAAGAACACTTGAATTCATTTTGGCTATGGAGTCAAATGATGATGGTGCCATCCGGCTCCTTACGATTGGGCCTTCTAAAGCTTTTGGCCACACTGTTGCCTCTGTCTGCTTATCTGCAAGTCTATTGAGGATATTTTCACTCCTTTTCTCTTCCCGTTTTGATGAGTCGATCTTTTGGAAGACTATGGTGAAAAGCACTCTTACATATGATGAATGGGCCTTAAAGTCAACATGGCAGATAAGGAGATTTGGACAATGATTATGAGTTGAGCATAGAAGAGCTTCCTGCTACAAGTGATTTGTTCTCACGGCGGCTATCAACATGATGCTATAGGTCCTTTTCTTTGATCTGTATTCTAGTTTTCGAAAACAGCCTTCTAATGCGAACATTTACCTGGCCGTTTGCATACAAAGAGAGAAAGCCTCATCAACTCATGGTCCTAACCACTTTGCACTTGAAAACTATCTTCCTTCTTCTGATTGGCTTAAAGAAGCATGGAAGCTGTCAGAAGATCAAACTATGGCAATTACAGCCTTGACACCTTAGTGTTTATTCGAATCTATGTATCCGATTTATGTGAGCATGTACAAATATTGGCTTAAAGAAGCATGGAGGCTGTCAGAAGATCAGACCATGGCAATTACAGGGCTTGATACCTTAGTGTTTATTCGAATCTATGTATCCGATTTATGTGAGCATGTACAAATATTGGGAGCTTTTGACCTGGTGCCCAATTATTTTCACGACAGATCTTTGACATAGATGAAATAACAAATGATTTATAGGACAAGCTCACTGTGTCCAATGTGACAAACGGTTCAAAGAGGATTTGGGCTCACTTTGGATTCTTATATGGCATTTCGATCCTTGCTTACCTACTACTATATGTGGCATCGACTCATTGATTGAGTATTGAGGAACTTTGGAGGATACCCACATCATTCCGTAATGAACATATGTTGTTGAAGTTTGAAGAATCTTACATTGAGGCTTTTTCAAGTAAATAATTGAAAGATGCGGATTGAAGGAAGGAGATTCTCTACAGTTGCTAAGTGTTGATGATATTTATACACACAGAAATCTGAGAATTACCTTGTGATTGAGAGTGTGATTGAGAGTGTGATTGAGAGTGAAAGTGAGAGTGCGAGTGTGATTGAGAGTGCGAGTGAGAATGCGATTGTGATAGCTCGGGGGTGGTCGGGAGGTAGAGGCTTCGTCAAGAAGCTATTGTCCAAAGCTACTGTAACCATTGATTCACATCTATAATATCAGAATTCTTCCTTCTCTGCGTCATATTTGTTCTATTCTTCCGCATCAGATTTTCTTTTACCTTGTGCCCATCTCTACGTTCTTCTCTCCACTGTCATTTCTGAGTAATCGAAAGATTGTGATTGGGGATAGATTGTGATTGAGGAAACACTACAAGTGGTATTAGAGCGGAATCGATCCTCGGCAACCATGGATGAAATTTAGAGAGCACAGCGGAGTTGGATTCCGGGACAAGATGGAGGCTTTGAAGACAAGGATGGAAGAGCAAGAGGAACTTATTCAGAAACTTCTTCGAGAATTGCACAAAGAAAGATGTGAAAAGAAAGCACACGGCTTCACTATGCAAACTTAGCAAGATAAGTGTTTCCATTATTTTCTTCATGTGCATGAATAGTGTTTGGTATTCCTCATTTGATGAATGAACTCAATAAAAATTAGCACTGATAGTATCCATTCTTTGCCAACTCTGAGGACAGAGTTCTTCAAAGAGGGGAAGAATGTAATGTTCCCCGCCATAGGAAGATACATATCTTATCAGATAAAGCTTTTCCGAGAAAATCAATGATTCTCTGTGACTTCATGTTCATGCTTTTAGCTTTGTAGGTAAATCTCTGATTTGTCATCATTAGAGTCATGCGTCGGGTAGTTATGTATGCAATTCATATAGTATGATTATATGTATGCACACATGTTAATACTTGTGTACCCCATGCTTATGCGTGTATCCATAGGAACCTAAATGAGAAAGAGAAATTTCATAAAAAAACATAAAACAAACAAAAAGAAACAATTACGTAGAAAGAAACAAAAGCATAAAAGTAGGAAATTTACAATACGCACGGATAGATATTTTTAGCGCACGTAAGTTAAAAATAGAGAAGATAATCGATTTAGATATATATAGAAAATGTAATGCGAACACGAGCTTTTCTAATTATATAGCTCGTTCTTTTTGATAGAGGAGGAACTTTCGATCTCTGTTTTGCATGTTTTCATAGATTCTTGGTGTATCATGATGTGATGGGCTCTTTAATGTAGATGGATGATGAATTATGAAGGGTTTGCTCACCTGATGAGAAAGCAATCTTCATCAGTGTTGGGCAACTTTCCTCAGCTTAATAATTGAAGAGAAGATCTGACGACGTGAGGGATCAAGCAGGCGCAGTTTCTTATGATTGATGTTGCATCATCGGAACTTACTTTACAGAAGGTGCGATTAAAGCAATAGCGTGCTTGGCGATGGCTAGGAAAACTTTGCAGCACTAAAAGTGAAGCGTGGGTTTGCCACAATGAAGAGTAGGATGTAAACTAATAAATGAAGCAGCCTAAGAATATGAGGGCAAAGTTGATTTCTATGAACGTGCAGAAGATCAATCATAATGGTAGCAACATGACGAAGATCCTTTTCAGAATCTTCAGCCTTCTTGAGCGTCAATTTTGTACTTGAAGCAGAAAGATATTAACACCAAACTGTGTAATTCTGGGGCCGTTTTCTGAGAATTAGCTCATCAGATCATCTTCGACAATTACTGTTTCCCTGAGTTGAGTCAATTTGGTATTTGCTGACTGATCAACTATATTTGCTATTTCTTGATTGATCCTGAAGGATATATCGAAGTACACGGCACGTTATTGATCAGCAACATATATTGAAGAGAACGCAGAAAGTGACAGACGATGAAGGGCTCATATATTCAGGCTCTTGTGTCCAATGATTTTCTGATGGTTTTCAAGTGACTGCGCATCGATCTTACGGCTCTGCGCCATGCACAGTGGAAAGATGATTTCTAGATTTATATTCCGCCTATATTTTCTCATATTCTTACTTTGCCTTCAGCGTTTTCCAGTTTCTTTCTTGACGAGAAAAATACTGGAGGAGCAAGAACACTTGAATTCATTTTGGCTATGGAGTCAAATGATGATGGTGCCATCTAGCTCTTTACGATTGGGCCTTCTAAAGCTTTTGGCCACACCGTTGCCTCTGTCTACTTATTTGCAAGTCTATTGAGGATATTTTCACTCCTTTTCTCTTCCCGTTTTGATGAGTCGATCTTTTGGAAGACTATGGTGAAAAGCACTCTTACATATAATGAATGGGCCTTAAAGTCAACATGGCAGATAAGGAGATTTGGACAGTGATTATGAGTTGAGCATAGAAGAGCTTCCTGCTACAAGTGCTTTGTTCTCATGGCGGCTATCAACATGATGCTAGAGGTCCTTTTCTTTGATCTGTATTCTAGTTTCTGAAAACAGCCTTCTAATGCGAACATATACCTGGCCGCTCGCATACAAAGAGAGAAAGCCTCATCAACTCATGGTCCTCACCACTTTGCACTTGAAAACTATCTTCCTTCCTCTGATTGGCTTAAAGAAGCATGGAAGCTGTCAGAAGATCAGACTATGGCAATTGCAAGGCTTGACACCTTAGTGTTTATTCGAATCTATGTATCCGATTTATGTGAGCATGTACAAATATTGGGAGTCTTTGACCTGGTGCCCAATTATTTTCAGGACAAATCTTTGACATAGATGAAATAACAAATGATTTATTGGACAAGCTCACTGTGTCCAATGTGACAAACGGTTCAAAGAGGATTTGGGCTCACTTTGGATTCTTATATGGCATTTCGTTCCTTGCTTACCTACTACTATATGTGGCATCGACTCATTGATTGAGTATTGAGGAACTTTGGAGGATACCAACATCATTCCGTGATGAACATATGTTGTTGAAGTTTGAATAATCTTACATTGAGGCTTTTTCAAGTATAGAATTGAAAGATGCGGATTGAAGGAAGGAGATTCTCTACAGTTGCTAAGTGTTGATGATATTTATACACACAAAAATCTGAGCATTACCTTGTGATTGAGAGTGAGAGTGAGAGTGAGAGTGTGATTGAGAGTGCGAGTGAGAATGCGATTGTGATAGCTCGGGGGTGGTCGGGAGGTAGAGGCTTCGTCAAGAAGCTATTGTCCAAAGCTACTGTAACCATTGATTCACATCTATAATATCAGAATTCTTCCTTCTCTGCGTCATATTTGTTCTACTCTTCCGGATCAGATTTTCTTTTACCTTGTGCAGTCTGTGCGTTCTTCTCTCCACTGTTATTTCTGAGTAATCGAAAGATTGTGATTGGGGATAGATTGTGATTGAGGAAACACTACAGCGTATGTGTGTGTATGTATGTATGTGTGTATGCATATGCATGTGTGTATGTATACATGTGGGTTTACATGTACGTATGCATATGTGGGTGTATGTATGTATGCATATGCATGTGTGTATCCACATATGTGTGTATGTATATGCATGTGTGTATGTATATTTATATGTGTGTATTTATGTATACATGTGTGTGCTTTTATATGCATGTGTGTATGTATAAGCAACTATGTGTGTATGTATGCATATGCATGTGTGTATGTATATCCATGTGTATGTATGTATGTATGTATATGCATATGCATGTGTATATGTATGTATGTTGATGCATGTGTGTATGTATATGCATATGTGTGAGTATGTATGTATGCATATGCATGTGTGGATGCACATATGTGTGTGTATACATATGTGAGTGTGTATGTATATGTATAGATCTCTCTCTTTCTCTCTCCCTCCCTCTCTCTCTTTATGTTTCTCTAGATGTCTCTCTTTATTTAATCTTTGTCTCTCTCTCTCTCTCATGTCAATCGAAAGCAAAACACTACAAGGAATACGGGGATATAGCGACGGTTAAGGTGACAGAATTTCGTCGCTATAAAATTGCAACTTGCATCGTAATTAGTGTCGGGCGCGGACCGTCGATTAGACGATGCAAAAAACGATGATATTTGCGACTTCGATTGTGACGCTCACGTACAACGTCGCTAAAATGACGCTATTTAAACGCGTCGCTTAAGTGATGCTTTTTTGCGTCGCATAAGGGACACCACTAGCCGTCGCTTATACGACGACGAATAACATTCCTTACACGACGATCTGTGGACGGACAAAAATTAAAACGTTGGAGGCTCTGAAATCGGCATTTTCACGCATCCGATTGAAGAGCTCTCCAACGTTCGCAATTGCGCTGCGCTTACGAGGTGAAGCAAGTACATGCACATAGACACGCATACACATAGAGTTATACATATACATGCATATAGATATACACACACATACACATGCACATGCAGATACTCATACACACATATACACTTATACATGCACATGCACATACATACATATACACACACATACACATGCACATACATACATATACACACACATACATATACACTTAGGTACACACATATGAATGAATTATATAATTAAAGTATTAAAACACATATACACATGCACACACACATGCACATACCTACATATACACATAAACATGCACATACTCACACATACACATGAGTTATACATATACATGCATATACATATACACACACATACACATGCACATGCACATACTCATACACACATATACATTTATACATGCACATGCACATACATACATATACACACACATACATATACACTTAAGTACACACATATGAATGAATTATATAATTAAAGTATTAAAACACATGCTTAATATAAACAATAATAACTATCAATAGAACAAAACTCTTCATTACTTAATACCATACACACAATTCAAAACATAACTGAAATGAAAAATAAATAGATAATATATATATATCAATGTAAATACATATAATCCAATGTCATAATCAACTAAAATCCTAATCATCATCATCATGATCATCATCATCATCAGCAATATCATGATCATCCTGATCTTCCTCATCCTCATCGTCATGATCACCCTGTGACGATCGAGATCGTCCCTCCTGTGTTTATCTCTCCACCTCATCCATATTTGTCTCCCCATAATACTCCTGTATTACATATAACAAACAGAAATCAATAAAATAATTAAAACATTCATAACAACAAAATAATTATATAAAATTTAAAAATGCTCACAACGGCATCAGGATGATCTTCTATATACTCGCCCAAACGCCGATATCCAAAATGTGTAGCATACTCGATCACGTGTTTCGTAGGATATCGGCCATAATCCTTTCGCTACAATGAAACAAATAAAAAACATTAGTTGGTTGCATTTTAACTAAAATAAAAAATATACTCACAATAACACATATACTTACAAACGTAGCTACAAAACTATTATGGCCCATTTGGCCTAAGTGCGATGTGTGGCACGACTCCACTCTCTTCTTTGCAGCAGCCTGTTTATTCAAGAAAAAAAATACATAAATTAAATCTTAAAAGTTACTAAAATATATAGAAATTATAAATATAAACTATTAATTTGTGTACCTTCTGCTGAGGAAATGACTCCTGAAGACGTAGTTGTCTACGAAAAAACTGCCACGACTCAGGTGGTATGTTAGCTCGCCTCTTATTTTTTTCGACCATACAATATCTCCTGTTAATTTAATCTCAAACAAAAAAAAAGTCAGAATACATACACATATATACACACACATACACATACACATACACATACACATACCCACATACACATATACATGCAAACATATACGCATGCATATATGTATACATATACACATATACATACATATAACATAAACACACATATACATATTCACATATATACGTACACACACATGCATGCATATACACTCATTCATACAAAATACATGCATTTATCCCACAATAATATGTAGTTGTGTATATGTGAATACGTGTGTATGTGTAAATGTGTATATGTGAATATGTGTGTATGTGTGAATATGTATATGTGAATTTTTTATTTATGTAGATAATCAAATTATTAATATCAAATACCATTATTTGTAGATTCTGATCAATCCGATGGAACTCCACCACCGTCTCCTCATCGTGCAACGACTTTAAACTGTAAGTATATGAAATATTTAATTTTAACTATATTTGATGGATACATAGCTTATATTTTTTTTTATGTTTCTTATGATGTGCAGATTTTGATCAATCAGAGGGTACTCCACCACCTCCTACCCTTGCAACTACTTCACATGTGTCCTCGGATAGGAATTATGATGAATTTTACTATCAAGAGCATATTATATGTTGGTGTAACTCTTGTTATGGCACGTATTGAAGACCACGATTGGAATGTATTCAACATGAGGCAGAGTATGGTACTTTTGAGCGTGCACCATGACCTAGTCAACGTGATAATGCTTGGGTATGTATTTTCTATATATATTAATGTCATTATTTTATTTAAAAACCATGTATAAAATCAAATTATTATTGATATAGAGGAATACTTGCTCGATGATGATGATGATTATTATTTTTCTCATAATGTTAAAATACCTTGTACACGTCATGGACTTGTTGTTCATCAATTACAAGCAGAGAATTCTAGAAATCCTCTACCTCCTGGTTTAGAGAATGAAATGGCTGGAGATTATCCATTGCCAGCTCGTGATTGTTCTTTAGTACAAACATATGATAGAAGAAGATATGGAGGATGGAATAGACGACCACTTCCTTTAGATGGAGAGGTTTTCAACTTTTTGGGTAATCGCTATATGATTGCTCCATCCACTATTACTAATGCTGGTCGTGGTCTCTTTATTGTAGAGGATTTGTATGTGCCTCCAAACTCTGAAGTCACTCTTATGTCATTTTGTGGTCCTATATATGGATGGGGAGATCGGCATCGACTTTCACGTTATGTTCAAAGCATGAGTACTTATGGAATATGCTTGAACGCAACATCCCTTACTAGTAGAAGGATTTTACATGCAGAAAATGAAAGATTATATATTGATGGAAGACCTTACACACATAGAAATATAGCAGGTTTAATAAATAGTAGTCGAGGGTTACATAATAGTTCAAGGACTAATTGCACATTTGGGGAGCGTGAAAATAGTCATGAATCACCATACATGAGTAGAGATGTATCAAGATACATAGTTGTCAATGCTATTACTACATTACATGCTGGTGATGAACTATTAGTGAATTATGAATGGCATACACCTCCAAGAGCACCTTTTAGCTAGAGAGAATAAAAATTTTCTATCCATATTTAATAAGTTATATACTTAACTTTATATTTGAAGTTTAATTTTTATTCATTTATGGAATACTAATGAGTTTTATTTATATGTGTAGATTCCAACGTATGATGTTGAGTACTTTTTATCCCTCTCATCATGCTCACTACAAAAATAAAAAACATAATATAAATAAAACATAAGATATATATTTCAATTTATATGTAAAACTTTTACTTACTTCCATGGTAAGTGGATAAAGCAAAGGTAAGAGTCGCATAGTGCACGCATTCTCCTCTTGAACTCCAATCCATTTCCTATGTATACAATGTTCCCCTCTGGCTCTATGTCGCACTCTAGTCCTAACGTGCCTATGCATGTCCTCATAGGCAACATCTCTGCTCTGCTATCACGTGTTGGAGGTGGTATAGGTGATATAGATGATTTTGTTGCAACTGCATCACGCATTGAGGAGGCTAGAATACATTTTGAAGTGGAGTCTCAACCAAATTATGCATCTGATTTGGATCCGATCGGGCAACTCAGGAAGGAGTTGGAAGCCTTAAGGATGCAGCAAAGTCGCCAAGAAGAGAAGGTCATACCGCCACCCTCAACTCATAATGTGGATGAAGTGTCTCAACTTAGGCGTGAGCTTGAAGACTTGCGAACTACCCAGGACATACGAAGACAGGTTTGGTGTACAATATGTAGTAATAATGGACATTCCAATGTAAATTGTCCTAACTGAGTCAGTTGTCAATTCTGTGGCAAAGAGGGTCATGAAGCAAGAGACTGCTACTACCTTAAGGGGACACAACAGCGAGGTAACCATCAAGGTGTAGATTCATATTATGCTAGCACTTCTAATGCACCTAATAGAGAAGAGACCCGCCCAACTCGGCCTAGATACAATAGGCCCCTAATGTGTTACCGTTGTGGGGAGTATGGCCATATGCAGAACAGGTGTTCTCTTCCAGAGGATGCACCCCCTTGTCAGCACTGTCCAGATGCTAAGGATCACTACACCAGAGATTGCCCAAGAGGTCGTCCGGCTCCAATTCACATGATTGCAGTCTCCCCACCAGTAGAAGGTATGACCGCTCAATCTTATGTTGTTTCATCTTCATCCATGCCAATGATGACCAGAGCCAGGCAAGCGGCAGTAGCCCAAAAGGAGGAACAACAAGGACTCAAAGATAGAGTTGTAGAAAAGAGTGTGGGATGGAAGGACCAAGGAGAAATGGAAGAAGCTTATGAGAGGGCGACTACTTTGCTAAAAGATCAACCAACAAGTACTTTTGAAGGCAAGCAAGAAGTGAACATTGAAGAAATTTTGAAAGGTATTCATCATAAGATCAGCCTGTATCAACTCATAAAGATAGATCCTAAAGTAAGAAGTGATCTGCTGAAGATTTTACATTCTGCATGCTTGTGCCCACCTCCTAGCATAGATGGTTTTATGGTGGACTTTCCTCCTGCACCCTTGGCTGATTATCAGAGCTCAAGATTATCCGTTTTCATCAAGGATGAAGCTCTAGCAGGTGTTATTATAGATGGAGGTTCCGGCATCAATCTGATGCCTGATTTCACTATGAAGAAACTAAGGCTCAATCCCACAAAGGCAGCACCCTTCACAGCCACCTTAGCAGATCAACGTTGGGTTGCACCAGTGGGCATTGTTGAAAAGGTACTTATGATAGTGCAGGGTTGTCATTTTGTTTTAGACTTTGTTGTTATTGCCCTGCCTCAGGAGACCTCATACCCTCTACTCCTGGGAAGGCCTTGGTTAAGGCAAGCAAAGGCTCTACAGGATTGGGGAAAGAACAAGTTATGGATTTCCACATGTATAACAATCAATTACAGATACATTTGGAAGAAGGATCAGACATCAACAAGGCTACTGGATATACAATGGAAACCCAGGTAATGCCTTCAGAAGATGATGCTCTATTAAATTGGATGATGGGAAGTGCAGAATGCTGCACAGTAGAGATATGTGAGGTAAATGAGGATGTTGCTGAAGCAACACAAGGTGGTCGGAAAGAGGAAACAACTGATGTTTTTCACTTAAACAATATAGAAAAGGGTAAGCAAGGAAGAGGAGTTTATCTTTTGCAGGCACCTCCTGAAGAACAGAAACCTCTAATTGAGACTGATACTCAAAATTCAACACTCAGCGCCACTACGATGGTATGTAAAGAGAAGGCAGGTAAACAAGAGGAATCAGATGATTTTATGCTTACAGGACCAAAAAGAGACAAAGTTGTGCCTGCATCTGGGGAAGATAATTGTGACCTTCAAGAACTTCCATTCTCAAATATACCCTTAGGATGGATCAAGGAACAGATTGTGGATCATAAATTGAACTCTGCTCCTGCATACAGTGGAGATGAACTTTCAACTGAGTCCAATTCTGAAAAGTTTGTTCAAGAAGTAAATCTTGGAGATGAAGAGAATCCTCAGATGGTTCACTTGGCTGCTTGGTTATGGCACTATCCGTCTTTACTGCAGAAGGTAACTTCCCTACTTTTTACCTATAAAAGTGTCTTTGCATGGTCCTATAAAGACTTAACAGGGATACTTGAGGAGCTTGGATTACACCGGATACCCTTAGTGGAAGGAGCTTCAGCTGCAAGAAGTAGACCTTACCGACTCAATCCAAAGTATGCAGAGGCAGTGAAGCTAGAAATCACAAAATTGGAAGAGGCAGGTATTATTGTTCCTGTAGAACACTCACGGTGGCTTTCTTCCATGGTCATTGTACCAAAGAAAAACGGCAAAATAAGGGTATGTGTTGATTTTCGTGCCTTGAATAAGGTAACTATTCAGGATGGTTTTCCTCAGCCATTCACAAAGCAGGTGCTTGAAGAAGTAGCTAGACACTCTCTTTATAGTTTTCTTAATGGGTTCAGTGGCTACAATCAGATAGCCATTCATCTTGAGGATAGAGACAAGATGGCTTTTGTTACTCCATGGGGCACATATGTTTATACCCGTATGGCCTTTGGCTTGAAGAATGCACCAGCATCCTTCAATAGGACTATGTATCTCATACTAGGGAAATGGTTAACCTCATTTCTGCGCATTTTTATGGATGATTTTTCAGTATTTTCAGCAACAGACAAGAGGGCAATAGTTCAAGATTTCAATAACCATTTGGATAATCTAAAGGAAACTTTGAACAGTGTCTCAAAACAGGTCTGAAGTTAAATCCCGCCAAATGTCATTTTTTGGTCACTAAAGGTACTCTTCTTGGCCACATAGTCTCAGTAGAAGGGATAACTGTTGATCCGGCAAAGATCACTGCTATTCTCTCCATGCCGATTCCTCCAACCCCAAAGGAGGTACAAAGCTTTTTAGGCCATGCAGGATATCATAGACGATTTATCAGAATGTATTCAGAAATAGCTAAGCCTTTGTCCAGGCTTACAAGTAAGAATGTCCCTTTCTCATGGACTCCTGAAGCTGAGAAAGCATTTTGCGAATTAAAATTGAGGCTATGTACTGCTCCACTTTTAAGTGTCCCTAATTGGTCATTAGAGTTCCATGTACATACAGAGGCCAGTCTTCATGCAGTTGGAGCAGTCTTGGCTCAACCATCATCACAGAAGATAGACCAACCTATTGTTTATGCTAGCAGATTGCTTACCAAAGCAGAGAGGAACTACAGCACTACTGAAAGGGAACGTTTGGCTATCGTGTTCGCTCTTCAAAAATTCCGGCATTACCTCTTAGGTGTGCATTTTATTGTCATAACTGATCATCAACCTTTGAAGTACCTGATTAACAAGCCCAGAGTAGCTGGAAGGGTTTGGCGATGGTTATTGTTATTTCAAGAATTTGATTTCGATATTCATATTAAGCCAGGGAAAGAGCATTATATGGCGGATCAGGTATCAAGAACTGCTCTCAGTGAACAAGCAACAGGTATTGATGATGAATTGGTGGATAGTACTCTTTTTTTGGTTACAATGCAGACTGATTGGTATAATGAAATTCTTGAGTTCCTTTCCATTGGAGAATTTCCCAAACATCTATCAGCACTAGAAAAGAGGAAATTACTTTTTAAGTCCAAATCTTACTCACTCATAGATGGAAATTTATATAAATATTGTCATGATGGTATCTTGAGAAAGTGTGTTTTTCCAGAAGAAGTAAACTTTTTGCTTGAAGCAGCACACAACGAAGGGCATATGAAGGGAGAAGGGTTGGCTCACAAGATTATCCACCAAGGATTATGGTGGCCTCAGATATACAAAGATGCAATCAAATTTGCCAAGGGGTGCGATATCTGTAAGAGATGTGCTCCTAAGCCAAACAAGATGAGTTTCCAGCCATTAGTCATCTCCACAGGATGGCTACCTTTTGAACGATGGGGACTTGACTTTATTGGTCCGATCAGTCCAATGGGTCAACCTGGAAGAAAGAGATATATTCTTATGGCCACATGTTATGCAACTAAGTGGGTGGAAGCTAAAGCCACTATAGATTGCTCCGCCTTGACAGTGGCTAAATTTTTGTTTAAACGTATTTTTTCCAGATTCGGGTGTCCAATTGAAGTCACTAGTGACAGGGGCACTCACTTTGTGAATCAGTTGCTCCAAGTCATCTTTGACAGGTATAAAATCTTTCACAGGAAGTCATGTGCTTACTATCCCAGAGCGAATGGCCAAGCGAAAAGTTCTAACAAAATTTTGATTGGGCTCTTACGCAAATTATCCTTTGAGCATCAAAGTTCTTGGCCGCAGGCACTAATTGGTGCAATGTGGGCTTTTCGAACTACTAGAAGGGGAACCACTGGCGAAAGTCCATTCCGCCTAGTCTATGGTAAAGAAGCATTGGCACCTTTCGAATTTATCATCAGGAAGGAAATTGAAGCCAGAACCATGGGTATTGAACCTTCAATCAGAAGACTTGTGGCATTGGAAGAATATAGGGAAGCAGCAATGAAGAAACTACAGATAAAGCAAGAGGAACGCAAGAGGCTGCATGACAGGTATTTAAGGACTAATGAGGTACAGGAGGGATCTTTGGTCCTGGTGCATCAAATCCCGTCGCCATTCACCAAATTGGCACCTAAATGGATAGGGCCATATAAGGTCATCAAAGTATTGCCCCACGGTGCAGTGCAACTGGAGGATCTGCAAGGCAACTGGTTGCCCTTGGTTAACATCTCCAGGGTGAAAAGTTATTTGAGTTGATGAAAGCAAGATGAAATTTACTCCCTGTAAATACCATTGTTCTTTCATTTTCTGCAGTTCATTTTGAAGGAATAAGCAAATAAAGGAGTTATTGCACCGGGACGGTGCAAAAGCTTGATGTGGGGGTCTGTAGTACTCCTTCTATGATCCCTCTCTCTCTTTGGGGCATGAGGCCGTGGGCTCCAAGTGCAGGGACAGAATCCACTAGTCCTAAGAAGATAGAAGAGAAAGAGACTGAGAGGAGAGCTCTCAGATGCTTTGGGCTGCAGCTTCAAGGAATGTCCGTTCCATTTCTTGGACATGCTTGTGTTTCGGGCAGATGTTGCTTCCATTTTCATTATGACCTCAGTTGATTTGTTATATCTCTCTCTCTCTTCTCTCTCTCTATCTCCCTCTTTCTTCCCTCTCTCTCTCTTTCCTCTCTCTCTCGGTCTCTCACTCTATCCCTTTCTCTCTCATCCCTCACTCTCTTTTTTCTCACTCTCCCTCTCTCTTTCCCCCTCTCGGTCTCTTCCCTTTATTTCTCTCTCCCTCTCTCTCTCTCCTCCCCTCCCACCACCTCTTCCCTCCTCACACCCCCGCGAGCCACCTCTCTCCCACCACCTCTCCCCTCCTCACACCCCCGCGAGCCACCTCTCTCCCACCACCTCCCCCCTCCTCACAGCCCCGCCAACCCCCTCCCCTCCCCTCACCACCATCCCCCGCCTTCCCCCGCCAACCCCCTCCCCTCCCCTCACCACCATCCCCCGCCAACCCCCTCCCCTCCCCTCCGCTCACCACCATCCCCCGCCAACCCCCTCCCCTCCCCTCTCCACCATCCCAGCCCCCTCTTTGTCCCCCGCGAGCGCCTCCCCTCCCTCCTCCTCACACCCCCGCAAACCCCCTCACCTCCCACCACCTCCCTCCTCCTCGCACCCCCGCAAACCCCCTCACCTCCCACCACCTCCCCCCTCCTCACAGCCCCGCCAACCCCCTCCCCTCCCCTCTCCACCATCCAAGCCCCCTCTCTGCCCCCCGCGAGCGCCTCCCCTCCCTCCTGCTCATACCCCCGCAAACCCCCTCACCTCCCACCACCTCCCTCCTCCTCACACCCCCGCAAACCCCCTCACCTCCCACCACCTCCCCCCTCCTCACAGCCCCACCAACCCCCTCCCCTCCCCTCACCACCATCCCCCGCCTTTCCTTGCCAACCCCCTCCCCTCCCCTCACCGCCATCCCCGGCCAACCCCCTCCCCTCCCCTCTCGACCATCCCAACCCCCTCACCTCCCACCACCTCCCCCCTCACAGCTCCGCCAACCCCCTCCCCTCCCCTCACCACCATCCCCCGCCATCCCCCGCCAACCCCCTCCCCTCCCCTCACCACCATCCCTACCAACCCCCTCCCCTCCCCTCACCGCCATCCCCCGCCAACCCCCTCCCCTCCCCTCACCGCCATCCCCTGCCAACCCCCTCCCCTCCCCTCTCCACCATCCCAGCCCCCTCTCTGCCCCCGCGAGCGCCTCCCCTCCCTCCTCCTCACACCCCCGCAAACCCCCTCACCTCCCACCACCTCCCCCCTCCTCACAGCCCCGCCAACCCCCTCCCCTCCCCTCACCGCCAGCTCCCGCCAACCCCCTCCCATCCCCTCACCGCCATCCCCCGCCAACCCCCTCCCCTTCCCTCACCGCCAGCCCCCTGACCACCCCTCCCGCCCCACTGCCCCCCTCAGCCCCCGCACGCTTCCCTCCCCTTCTCTCTCTCTCCCCTTCCCTCTCTCTCTTCCCCCACCGTCACCACTCATCCTCGCCTCCTACCTCTCACCCCCACCTCCCACCACTCACCCCGCCTCCCACCACTCTCCCCCGCCCTCACCCTCCATCTTCCCCCACCACTCACCCCCGCCACTCGCCCTTGCCAACCCCCTGCCAATCCCCTCACACCACCTCCGCCCCCTCACTCTCCCACACACACACATATGCACCCCCATGCATTCACTCACACAATGGCCCCTAAAACACTCCAGATGGTGAGGGATGCGAAGCCGGATCCGGAAGAGAAATCTAGGAGACCTATGCCACAGGTGGAGGAAGAGCATTCGAAGCCATTGTATACAGTTAATGTTGAACTGATTAGAAGATGGCCTCTTTGATGACTTTTTGCTTCGTGTTAATATGAAATTTCACATGAGTGAACCACTACATGAATATTATGACTGGATAAATAGTTGGACCAGTCGGGAAAATCGGTGACGAAGTAACAAAACAACACAAAATGGGAATCTCAGATGGCAAGTGAAAGGGTAAAAGTGAATTGTTAAAAGTAAAAGTGGATGAACAAATGTTGCCGCCAACCATTCACGAGGACTACCTATTTTTGTGGATCCAATTCAAATCAAGGGAACAATTGACCTACCCCTCCAATTTTGGGTGGTTAACCGGCACGTGATCAGTGGACGTGAAGATTCGGCAAGGCTCTCTTGGCCTATTGGGGCCTATAAAATCAAAGGATTTGTGCTCATTTGGGCTACGACGACGACACACAGGAGTACATGTACAAGTTTCAGAGATACAGTGGTCCGCGTATATGTGTAGAAGACCTCTCTTGCACTTGGTGGTTTCAAGTCTACTGTGGGAGCTACTCTGTCGTGTATACAGAGGGTAGGCTTCACACTGAAGGGCTATGAGCACTATAATGTAAGAGAGTAGCTTGGGGTTATTTTTCTGTGAGTCAATGTGTTGATTAATCTCTATTCTCTTGAGAAATACTACCATTTGTATTGTTCTGAGTTCTCTGCCCAACTTTGTAATCATCTGATTCGGATCAAAAAGTGTATGGTCTTCCTTGGTCATATATTGTTCATATTTTCAGAAGCATTCACTACTCTGTGCAATCCGTGTTATCTACCTGCTCACAAAAATGTTAAAGGGTATACTTCCCTAAAGAGAACCCCCCTTGAGTAGGCGACGTACTGGAAGTGTTTGTTTTCTATAAAAGTGGATACCCCAGTACCTCCTCTACACCCATAATGGTTAGTTGGTACCATCCAACTAATCCTCAACAGCCAACATACCGAATACATCACTACTTTCAACCATGGCTGGTGACTAAAATACCTTGATGCAAAAAATGAACTAGAATTGTAGGAGACGAACTCTACTAGACCTGTAGGAGACTTCGAGATTCTTATACTGGTGAACAGAAACTAGTATATACCTTTGGAACAAAAAGATGAAATAGCCTGCACAAGCACTCTGATAGTGCATTCAAAAAATTTGTTACGCTGAGTATGCTCACCAAAATTCTTTCTATTCTAAGATTGAAAACAGAGGAGTGTCAACGGCACCCTAGATGATGCGATGACCTGCTCTGATACCAATTGCTGAAGTTAGACGTCTGCGGAAGCAGGTGAACATCAGAAGGAAGAAGAAGAAGCTTAGAGCACAACACACAATACTGAATGTATTACTAGAGATTGTACAAAGATACGTAGCCCATTAGGGCAATAGGAGTATATACAAGCCGGGGGAAAAAAACCTCCTAAAGAGGGAAACAAGTTCCCCGGTGGTCCTACTCTGTTCACACACATCATAACCTAATATATATCAATAGTGATCCACAGGGATCATTGATCCATGAGGATCAATCTATTTGATCCATAGGGATCAGTTTATGTGTGTGAAGGACAAGGGCCAACTAGCCAAGATCCCAAGCTCGTGGGATACCCTAAGGTACTTTGATAGTAATGGAAACTACTTTGGTAGTAATGGGAATAAGTGTTGCATGATGGCCACATGTTTACACTAGACTATTCCAGATCATTGCTATTTTTAGTAGTATATCATTGTTATTTATAGAGTACAAGAGGGTATGTAACTCTCCTCATCAAGCCCATAGAGATTAATACTCGAACATACAAAAGACATTTGCAACATTTAGTGCTATTATCAAAAGAACAAATCAAATAAAGTATAAACTCAAAAATATATATATATATATATATAAGAATTTAGAAATCTTATCTTGTGACTCTTCAGATGTCAGATTCCAAATACATCAATAGCTTGTATATATAGCATCTTCCTTCTTGATACATTAGCTTTAGAAAATAGCTTCTTCACGAAGCCTCTACCTCCCAACCACCCCTGAGCTATCACATTATCATTCACACACACTCTCAATCTCAATCACAATCATGGGATAATACGATCGTAATGCTCAATCTCATTCTCAATCTCAATCACACTCTCATTCTCAATCACACTCTCACTCTCAATCGTAATGACATGATTACATAGTCATGAGAAAAATATCAATCTTTGACACAATATCAATGATAATTTCTATCTCTTGGGTTGTCTCTAGGTTGTCATTTATGACAACAAGAGTTCTCTCGGAGAAGCTTCTCCTTGACCTCGATCTCGGCCTCATGATCTTCATCATTACATCTTGATTATTGAAAATTCAAGTCATCATCTTTCTATAGTCCTGCAAAAACATCTAATATAGCAAGATCATGAGCGATATCAAATATATAATCCTTATACACATTAATCAAATATTGAACATCAGTGTTTCTAACAAAAATCTTTTTCAAACTCGTGAATTTCATGTATATAATTAAGCTCATCAATATAAATTTCATGTTTTCTTAAGAACATAAGTCAAAATAGATAATCATGCTCTTTTCTTCTATGATAACACATTCTTTCGCATGATGCAATCTACAGACACGTTATGAGATCTACTCAAAATCCATGAATAAATAGTGAGAGGAAAAATGATATGATATAAGGTCCAGCATTGACATAAGAAGGTAAAATCTATTGATCGGGTGACCTTGCAAATATAGTGACTCTATACATAAACAACAACTAATATCATTTTAGCTCGAATCATCTTTCTTTGTCGTTCACGAAATCTGTTTCATTGTTCCTAAATTTTTACCTTTAAATACCATTATGCTCTTCACACTAAGAGCATTTAAGAAAATTACCATGATGTCCATCATGAATACAACACCTTACCTTCTTTCATGTTGTTTCTATAAATGAAGTCTCAGAAAAAGACCGTCCGTCTTTGCCGTTCACTGTTGAGCTTAAGCAATCTGGATTTCATGTAATGTTTCTGAACATCATTCACGTAAAATTAATGAAGAAATCATAACAGCTATATAAAACATCATCGGAAATTGTAACACCTATAGAAACGTTTCTGATTTCAAAGATGCCATCCTAATGATCATACACAGTGAACAAGTTGAGGCACATAAGACGATACAGTAATACTTCAAAAACCAGTTCACCATCTACCACAACACCTTTTGGGCAATAGCGACATGGACTTCCTTATTTTGAGCATCCTTTTCGTGAAAATGCATAGTCACTATCCATAATAAAGCAGAAGCAAGGATAAACCCGACATGCTGCTAAGAAGATTCAGAAACATATTCAATAGGTAGTAATACTACCATGCCGTAGAGACGTGTGGATTACCTCCAAATCTTGGTATGCGCAAAAAGAGAGAACAGAGAAACATTAAGAATTCCATAGTTGAGTGTAACCTTCCTCTTGGCAGCATGCACCTTTCTTTCTTCTAGTGACTACCTCTTCTTTGAGGCCATGTGGTCCCATATTGAGAGAGGGAGATAAAGAGAGAGAGAGATCTATCTCCTTTCTGTACAGCTAATTGCGAGAAGCCTTAAATGAAATTCAGAGATCCTCTAGAACACAGAATTGTTCGTGGAGATTGCGAAAGCATTGAAGAAGACCAGACGCAAGCCAGCACACTCTGTCGATCGAGACTTCGAAAGTGAACCAATATCAGAACAAAACCTGGTGGACCGCGGAAAGGTAGCAACGTATATGCACAAACTTATCGCTATGAGCGACAATAGAATTCGTCTAGGGAAACGCACTGTGCGTGTGCAGATGGGTGATGCGGAAGATCAAACAGACTACACATCAACATGGTGTTACGACTTGCAATCGATCTAAAATTGCTCTCCGTGTCCCAATCCCTGACGGTTGATCAAGTATATACTTTTATGCGCTGCATCAGAATCTTGAGCCACGTAATTACGCGTTTTGCATTACTCCGGACTTTTGCATTGCTTTTCCATAAATTTAGCAACAAAGCTCGTTTTCTATTTGTATGCGTCACCTTACTTTTTATTTATGTGCGCTACAAATATATATATGCATGCGTACTATTACATTGCTTTATGTTTTATGTTTTAAACTTCCACTTTTTATTTTAATTAATCGGTTTCACACTCGATTCATGGATACAAAGGGATACACACATATGTTATAAGTGAATTGAAAACGTGGTTTATGTCTAAAAGCCTCTCATGCGCAGGTGGGGGTTCAAACCACATGACGGACATATGACAAAAGACATAAAACATCGGTTCAATGATTTATACTATACTTGCTTCAATTTACTTCATGTCAAAATATTTCATTCTTGTGTACCTGAAACAAGATGTGTTACATTTTTTCCCTTTTTGAGCAACTCTGTCCTCAGAGTTGGAAGAACAGGTACTATCGTAATCGATGAGAAATCTGATTTTATGCACAGAAGTTATACCCAAAATTGTATTCACAAGCCTGTGGAAAAAAGAAAAAACTAGCAACCATACAACGTAAAGTAGACTTAGGGTACTTATCTTTATCATTGAAATCCATGAACGATCTTGTTGCACCTCCGGGTTGCTTTCGGCCTCGTTCTTTGTGTAATTCTCCATGAAGCTTCTGAATAATCTTCTCTGGCTTGTGCATCTTTTGCGTCAAACCTTCCATCTTCTCGAGAATTGATTCTGCTTTGCTCTCCAAATTCCTTTCAGCATTGTCGAGGATCGATTTCGCTCTGATACCACTTGTAACGCTCCTCATCAAGCCCATAGAGATTAATACTCGAACATACAAAAGACATTTGCAACATTTAGTGCTATTATCAAAAGAACAAATCAAATAAAGTATAAACTCAAATATATATATATATATATATATATATATATATATATATATATATATATATATATATATATATATATATATAAGAATTGAGAAATCTTATCTTGTGACTCTTCAGATGTCAGATTCCAAATACATCAATAGCTTGTATATATAGCATCTTCCTTCTTGATACATTAGCTTTAGAAAATAGCTTCTTCATGAAGCCTCTACCTCCCAATCACCCCTGAGCTATCACATTCTCATTCACACTCACACTCTCAATCTCAATCACAATCATGGGATAATATGATCGTAATGCTCAATCTCATTCTCAATCTCAATCACACTCTCATTCTCAATCATACTCTCACTCTCAATCGTAATGACATGATTACATAGTCATGAGAAAAATCTCAATCTTTGACTCAATATCATTGATAATTTCTATCTCTTGGGTTGCCTCTAGTTTGTCATTTATGACAACAAGAGTTCTCTCGGAGAAGCTTCTCCTTGACCTCGATCTCGGCCTCATGATCTTCATCATTACATCTTGATTATTGAAAATTCAAGTCATCATCTTTCTATAGTCCTGCAAAAACATCTAACTTGGCAAGATCATGAGCGATATCAAATATATAATCCTTATACACATTAATCAAATATTGAACATCAGTATTTCTAACAAAAATCTTTTTCAAACTCGTAAATTTCATGTATATAATTAAGCTCATCAATATATTTCATGTTTTCTTAAGAACATAAGTCAAAATAGATAATCATGCTCTTTTCTTCTATGATAACACATTCTTTCGCATGATGCAATCTACATACACGTTATGAGATCTACTCAAAATCCATGAATAAATAGTGAGAGGAAAAATGATATGATATAAGGTCCATCATTGACATAAGAAGGTAAAATCTATTGATCGGGTGACCTTGCAAATATAGTGATTCTATACATAAACAACAACTAATATCATTTTAGCTCGAATCATCTTTCTTTGTAGTTCACGAAATCTGTTTCATTGTTCCTAAATTTTTACCTTTAAATACCATTATGCTCTTCACACTAAGAGCATTTAAGAAAATTACCATGACTTCCATCATGAATACAACACCTTACCTTCTTTCATGTTGTTTCTATAAATGAAGTCTCAGAAAAAGACCGTCCGTCTTTGCCGTTCACTGTTGAGCTTAAGCAATCTGGAATTCATGTAATGTTTCTGAACATCATTCACGTAAAATTAATGAAGAAATCATAACAGCTATATAAAACATCATCGGAAATTCTAACACCTATAGAAACGTTTCTGATTTCAAAGATGCCATCCTAATGATCATACACAGTGAACAAGTTGAGGCACATAAAACGATACAGTAATACTTCAAAAACCAGTTCACCATCTACCACAAAACCTTTTGGGCAATAGCGACCTGAACTTCCTTATTTTGAGCATCCTTTTCGTGAAAATGCATAGTCACTATCCATAATAAAGCAGAAGCAAGGATAAACCCGACATATGCTGCTAAGAAGAGTCAGAAACATATTCAATAGGTACTAATACTACCATGCCGTAGAGACGTGTGGATTACCTCCAAATCTTGGTATGCGCAAAAAGAGAGAATAGAGAAACATTAAGAATTCCATAGTTGAGTGTAACCTTCCTCTTGGCAGCATGCACCTTTCTTTCTTCTAGTGACTACCTCTTCTTTGAAGCCATGTGGTCCCATATTGAGAGAGGGAGATAAAGAGAGAGAGAGAGATCTATCTCCTTTCTGTACAGCTAATTGCGAGAAGCCTTAGATGAAATTCAGAGATCCTCTAGAACACAGACTTGTTCGTGGAGATTGCGAAAGCATTGAAAAAGACCAGACGCAAGCCAGCACACTCTGTCGATCGGGACTTCGAAAGTGAACCAATATCAGAACAAAACCTGGTGGACGGTAGAAAGGTAGCAACGTATATGCAGAAACTTATCGCTATGAGCGACAATAGAATTCGTCTAGGGAAACGCACTGTGCGTGTGCAGATGGGTGATGCGGAAGATCAAACAGACTACACATCAACACGGTGTTACGACTTGCAATCGATCTAAAATTGCTCTCCGTGTCCCAATCCCTGACGGTTGATCAAGTATATAGTTTTATGCGCTGCATCAGAATCTTGAGCCACGTAATTACGCGTTTTGCATTACTCCGGACTTTTGCATTAATTTTCCATAAATTTAGCAACAAAGCTCGTTTTCTATTTATATGCGTCACCTTACTTTTTATTTATGTGCGCTACAAATATATATATGCATGCGTACTATTAAATTGCTTTATGTTTTATGTTTTAAACTTCCACTTTTTATTTTAATTAATCGGTTTCACACTCGATTCATGGATACAAAGGGATACACACATATGTTATAAGTGAATTGAAAACGTGGTTTATTATCTAAAAGCCTCTCATGCGCAGGTGGGGGTTCAAACCACATGACGAACATATGACAAAATAGACATAAAACATCGGTTCAATGATTTATACTATACTTGCTTCAATTTACTTCATGTCAAAATATTTCATTCTTGTGTACCTGAAACAAGATGTGTCACAGGGCAGATATGGATGGGAGGAGAGTCAAACACATCATTCAAGCAATTTCTTACAATTGGTATTAGAGCATCAGGGAATTCTCATCATTTTTGTGCGTGAGTTTTTTTTTTGCCCATCTTTGTCATCTTCGCGAAAATGTCTGTGTTCGCATCCATGCGCAACTTCAGAGCGGAGAGGACAATAAGGCCTCGATGGTGAGAACTTATCACACACGTGATTAGAAGATCACGCCACGCAAGATGGTGAATCATTCATATGGCGAATCCACTTAGCACAGGCTCGGAAATCAGGGTTCTCCGGAAATTCAGAAACATTACCGCGCAAGTAGGGAAAACCTCCACTTGTGAGCTAGAGGACATACTTTTTTTATTTCCTGTGAAATTATGACTGCCCGGAGTGTATAGGCAAGCTATGATAGAGCAAAGAAGTATCATAGCAAAGAAATGTGTATTCTTCAACGTGTGAGAATCATTATATGTGGGATGATCTACG
Source organism: Ceratopteris richardii (assembly GCA_020310875.1). Lineage (NCBI taxonomy): Eukaryota > Viridiplantae > Streptophyta > Polypodiopsida > Polypodiales > Pteridaceae > Ceratopteris > Ceratopteris richardii. Next base: position 154,891,783 of record CM035422.1, read on the forward strand.
TGCTCGTGCATGTTCCAACCAGGAGGAGGCATTCACAGAGCTGATACATGATGATCTTCGAAGACTTTCTTTAGAGCCTTCCCTAATTAGCTAATTTTAGCCATCTTTTTCAACTATTTTGGCCATACCTTGAGCATATCTTCTTAAAATCTTGAGCTTTTTGTTGCTATGGAAAGCTCTCTCAGAGCTCTTTCCATAGAGTGGATAGAAGCCATACTTTAATTTCAGTTCTCATCATCTTCAGAATTTTGAAGTTTGTCATATCTTTGAACGAACCTCTTGTGATCATCATTTCGAAGCATCAACTTTTGGAAGAATATTGGCATGCCATTCCGACAAAGTGAGGATCCTCTTCAGCATCTACACACACCTGCAAATCACTATTTGAACCTCCAGATAAGTCTCTTGTTAATTTATATGCATTGTTTCTCTCTTTTTGCATCAAATTGCATATAGAACACACAATTTTGCATAGCACATAGACTATACGCGTAGTTTAGATGTGAGTCCCTATTGTGCGATACATGTATTCTTCTTGCAGGGAAAGATAAGTATTTTTCTTGTAGGTTAGCGAGGAGAAAAACATAAATTGGTCAGAGTGTGTATACCCTTTCGGTCTACTTGTAGTTATATTATGCCTGTTGGCATTGCGAAATTTGGCAGCGTGTGTAACCCCCTTTCGGTCTATTTGTAGATACATTGTGCCTGTCGGCACCACTATCACGGAAATTATTTGTCATAATTTTTTTGGTTTTCAAAATTATGCCGTTATGCTCCCAAAAGTTTTAGAAAATAAGTATGCATATGCATGAAACCATACAAAACATACTAAAAGTTTCTTATTTTGTCATGTTTCACTGAGCAAAGGCTTGTAATTATCATTTTTCCGCTACCACTTACTTGTTTTGAATTTACATAGAATATTGAAACTATATAATGATCAAGATGAATAACTAGTCTCATTTTGATCAAAGAAAAGTAGAAGCTTTGTGGATATCTAGTAGATATCACTATTTGGAAAAAATTAATACAAGGGTAAGTATTGTCGAGGTCATTAGAATGAAGAACTTAGTAGTTCACAACTTAGAATTCTAGGATGTCTAGTTAGAACCTAGAATAGAGGACAATTAATACTCAAAGATTCCATGATAATGCAAGTGGCAATTTGATCAAAGGAATAAAGTCAAGATTTGAAATCTGTAAAGTAATACATTTAGAAAGAGTTAAGAATTTTCAAGTAAAAGAATTGCTCTTTTCGAGAAAGGAAAACTTGAGACAAGGCTCATTTTAGCCAAGATCTCATGAGTTAGAAACTTAGAGGTAAGAGGTCTCAAGATAGTTTGACATTTTAGAAGAGAACTCTAAGAACACCTACAAGTTTAGGATGCTTATAAACTAAGTATTTAGATTAGTTACTATAATTTCATAGTTTTGAGTTCTAGTGCCCATTTCTATGTGTATAGAACAAAGAAGCTTATTTCACAAGAAGTATAGACTTCCGATTTGTGAATTAAGAAAACAAAGATAAATCAAGTTTGGTAAGAATGCCATAGATAGAAATAGTAAAAGGAAAGTCATGTAAGAACTTGCTAGATTTCGAAGCTAAGACATAGACTTCAAGCTTACTAGTTCTATATATGAAATCATATCTTGATTCTCTAAGAGTTTCATATAGGTAGATCGGATAGTTCCATTTATCTATCTAAAAGTGAAGAATAGAGATCCTAGGTAGACCCATCTTTATCAAGCAAGCAAGGTAAGTCTATAGGGCAATAACTCTCGAATGGTCAAGATACACAAAAAGGCAACGTTTGTAACGAACAAGCAAGGCAAGTCTGTGGGTTAGATATTCAAGAGTCGCCAAGATATACAGAAAGGCACGGTTTGCATTTATTAGATAATTCAAGATTATCTCTAGTAGGGAGCGATTATACAACAATGCAAGGTTTATAAGTAAGAAAGTGAGTTCCGAATGGAATACAAGTTGAGAAGCAAGTTTGATGTTTCTATTACAGTGCATCATAAACAGTAACAAAGTAATGTGATCAAGTTTGAGCATGAGGGGAGGGGACTACTGATCTGTGGAGAACCAGATCTCCAAGAGACACGATTGGTAAACGCTATCAAGTTGCTTTAAATTGATTGTAAGTTTATTTATTTTCTATATTATATGCATTCATCCTGTATTATGATGAATTCATGCAATGATAAAAAATCTAGTTGGAATGCTCTAGCACTTTTAGTGTAAGTGAGAGCAGAATTCCAAGAGTTTTCCTTGAAAGAATTACAGAAAAGGGCTGATTAGACCTAGCTACTCACCCTTTGCAACACCACTTCTCCTAGTGAAGAAGAAAGATGGATCTTATAAGATGTGCATTGACTATGGATCACTCAATAAGATTGCTATCAAACATAGATATCCTATGCCGAGGATTAATGATCTTTTAGACACTCTAGGTGGAGCTGTTGTATTTAGTAAAATAGATTTCACAAATGGCTACCCTCAGATTAGAGTAAAAGATCATGATAAGACTCAATTAATCTAGAGAAGACTTTGTTGTTTCTTTCGAGGATAGAGTATCTATTGATGGGATTCACATGGATCCCAAGAAGGTTTCAATTATGTTATTTTATTCTACTTCTCAAGATGAGGGGTAGTTATGATCATTTCTAGGACGTTCCGGTTTTGATCGGAAATTCATCTCTTTTTATTCATCCATAGTACTGCCTATGATAAACTTGCTTCAAGGAAATGTTTCTTTGCATGGAAGCAAGAGTAGCAAGATACTTTTGATACTCTGAAACAAGTTGTTTCCAAAGCTCCTATACTCAAAGTGTTCGATCCACAACAACCCTTTGAGTTAGAGACAAATGTTAGTGGCATAAGCCATAGGGACAGTTTTGAGCCAAGATGGGAGGCCACTGCATGAAAGGAGTTGTATGCAATGGTGTATGCACTTAAATGTTGGTGTAAATTACAAGCCTACACATTTGGATCAAAGGATGCATTGAAGTGTATACGTACATGAAGAAGCATAGGAACAATCTACATGCTGTCAAAATTTGAAGACATTCTATTCAGCCATTTTGGAGAAAGCTGCGTCGAGGTGAACTCTGGTCATTTTCTGCTACAGTCCTAAAAAGTCGGGGGTATAACTTAACTTGCTAAATTGCTTTCTCTTAGCATAGTTTATCATTTTACATCATTCCACTTGGAATAGGTAGCTTACTACGCTAATTAAATACCTCTAAAAGAAATTTTTCCAATTCCTACTGTGCTGGTCATACTGAGCAAAATACTCAACAGGTGGTAGGTCATAAATAGAAGTTAGTTTTCTTGAGTTTGTGACTTCCAAAGTTACCTGTTTTGATTCAATCATTGCACACATCATTTCCAAAGTCCATAGGACATTTTATGGTGTCATTGGAAAGCTAAGGAGGTCTAGTTATCAACTTTGAAGCAAAAGAGGGCTGGTACAAAGCAGGTTTAGCAGTACCTACTCAGTCTCTTGGAGCATCTATCCATCCATCCCAACAGTGGTATCAGAGCAAACTAAGGTAAAATGAGACATGGTTTTCCTTCATTTATTGACAAATTGGATAGGAAAAACTATCAAGAATGGTCTCTAAGGATGAAGACCTACTTACAAGGAAGGAGTCTCTATGGGTACATCTCAAGAGATGAGGAATTGCCCTCATTCAAAGCAAGAGGATTACCAACCAAGGAAGAACATGAAAAGCTCAACACATGGTGTGGTAAGGATGCATTGGCAAGGTCTTATTTACTCAACTCTATATCTGATTTTCTTTTGCCACATATTAGAAATTGTAAGACATCCCAAGAGACTTGGAAAACCTTGTCATCATATTTTTCCTCAAACACAAGGGCTAGGAAAAATCAGTTGTGGATTGAATTCACAACACTAAGGAAGCAACCTAAGCAAGTTGTTTCAGAATTTGTGACCAAGAGTAAAGATGTAGCAGATCAGTTAGAAAGCATAGGAGAAGAGATTGAAGAAGAACAGATTGTAAGGCAAGTGATCAATGGAATCAAGGCTGATGACAAATGGAAAAGCTTCACCACTGCCATGGATCTCTACATGGACATGCACACTACAGATCTTACAACCCTCATGGGACAATTGTTTACTCATGAAGCAAAGCTCAACAAAAATGGAGACACATCCAAAGGTAATAACTCTTCTGCCCTATACACTGATAAGAAGTCTAAAGATAAAGGCAAGAGCAAGAAGGTGGAAGATGAAGGATCAACCTCTCAAGCCAACTATGCAGGGAGAGGTAGATCTTCAAGAGGAAGGGGCACAGGAGGTAAGCCAGGTAGGGGGAGATCTTATAACTCCTCACCATGCAACATTTTTGGTTTATCAAATCATACTATAGATGAGTGTTTCGTGGATTACAAAAAACAGAGAGGAAGAGGATACCAAAGAGGTGGCTACTCACAGTCAAGAGGTAGATTCAACCATCACCAAGGTTACAACAATAATTACAACAACAACTACAACAATAAATACAATGGCAACTACCAAGGAGGATTCAAATCCAGAAAGGATTACAACAACTATACAGAGGAGCAAGATGACTCTCTTCTAATCATGAACATGACATCAAAATCAGGTACAAATGATGACCACCTATTCTACATTGACTCAGGATGCTCAAATCATGTGGCTGGCAATGTAGCATTACTCTCTGATCTTGAGGAACCAAAAGGTAAGCATCAAGTCCAAACAGGTGATGACACAAAGCATTCTGTAGTTAAAGTTGGAAATGTTATGACTTGTGATGGAAATCAGAATTTGTTGAGCAGCGTACTCTATGTACCAACCATTACCAAAAATTTGATGAGTGTTGGTTAGATTGTGGAGAAAGGTTTGCAAGTTAGATTCAACCAATATGGAGCATATGTGGAGGATCCAAGACATGGGTTCAAGAGGATTGCTAAAGGAGAAAAATCAGGTAGACTTTTCACTTTTGAATTGGAAGATACAAAGAATATTGCACTATACAGTTATAAAGATCAAACACTTTCAGAGCTTGAGATTTGGCACAAAAGGTTAGGGCACATAGGAGAAAGAACCTTGAAACAAATGGGCAGGGACCAATGTGTGCTTGGGATACCTAATGTATCCAAGCAACATATGATTTATAAGTGTGGTGCTTGTCAATTTGGGAAGTCTCAGAGGTTACCCTTCTCAAAGAAAGGATACATGCATGAAGACTACCTAGAGCTTGATCACACAGATGTATGGGGACCAAGCAAAGACCCCTTAGTCTCAGGATCAAGGTACTATGTGTCTTTCATTGATGATTATAGCAGATGGATTGTATTATACTTCATGAAGCACAAGGATGAGGTATTTAATTGCTTTAAAAAATATCTTGCATTAGTTGAAAATCAAACAGGAAAAAATTTGAAGAGGCTAAGATCAGATGGAGGAGGTGAGTACTTCTCCAATGAATTTGATGGCTTCTTGCAGGACAAAGGTATCAAAAGAGAGATAACCACAAGGTATTCTCCTAAACAGAATGGGGTAGCTGAGAGAAGAAATAGATTAATTGTTGAGACAGCTAGATCTATGCTTAATGAGAAAAAGTTACCTAACTATCTATGGGCAGAGAGTGTTTCTACTGCCACTTACCTCATAAACAGGTTACCATCTAAGTCTCTTGATGGCATGACACCCTATGAAGCATGGCATGGTAAGAGACCTTCACTTGACAATTGCAAAATATTTGGATGTGTAGCATATGTACACGTTCCTTCTCAGATAAGAGGTAAGCTAGACCCAAAGGCTGAAAAATGCATCTTTATTGGGTATGATTTAAATAAAAAAGGTTACAAGTTTTATAATCCTATCAATAAGGGGTTTATGGTAAGTAGAGATGTTGTCTTTGATGAAAATGATTCTTGGTATGACAATGAATGCAGGAAGGTGAAATTACCCTATGATTTGGATGAGGAATTTCCAAGTCTTACAAAGGAGGAACCTATTCAGAATGAAGCCTCAAGTTTAGATGATGAAGACACTATCAATCTTGAAAAATTCAAAGCATGGAAATCCAAAGGCAAAATGAAGATGAAGAAGCTTGAAGACATACCTGAATCCTCAACTCAACCATTTAGAAGATCACAAAGAGAAAGCAAGAAACCTATCAGATATGGGTATGATACATCTCTTGTTACTAAACATTCTGTTTATCTTGCCAAAGATTTGTCAAATGAAGAACCAGGATCATATGAAGAAGCGATAACCAAATCAGAATGGAAAGAAGCTATGGATGAGGAGATTGATGCTCTCAAAGAGAGTGACACATGGGAGTTAGTACCTAAGAAGGACTCAATGAAGGTAATAGGATCCAGATGGATCTATAAGCTTAAAAGAAATTCTGATGGCACAATCAATAGGTACAAAGCCAGACTGGTAGCCAAGGGTTTTGCACAAACCCAAGGCATTGACTATGAGGAGACATTCTCACCTGTGGCCAAGATGCCAACCATCAGAGTGTTGTAGGAGGTATATATGTCACAACCTCCTCGCTATGAGGACCCCAAGAAGGTAACATATGTTTGCAAATTAAAAAAGGCTTTATATGGATTGAAGCAGGCACCTAGGGCATGGAATTACAGGTTAACTACATACCTCCAAGACCAAGGTTTTGTCATGAGCAAGGCAGATACTTCTCTGTTCATTAAGAGAAGTAATTAAGAGGTAATATACCTTTGTGTTTATGTTGATGATATCATCATTATAGGTAATGATGTCAATGGAATTAGATATATCAAAAGTCAAATGATGAAGGAGTTCAAGATCAATGATATTGGTCTATTGAAATATTTTTTGGGACTTGAATTAGTCTACATTTATTCAGGGATATATATCACTTAGAAAAAATATGTACAAGATATGTTAAAGAAGTTTCACTTGCAGGATGCTAAAGTAGCAAGCACTCCAATGGAGGTAAACCTAAGGCTAAGTTCCCATGAAGGTGATGAAGCAATTTGGATTAAGCTTTTGTATACAGAATTGGGTTTGTTTACTAGGTTTCCAATAATCTTTAAAGATAATACAAGTTCTCTTTACCTTGCAGCTAATCCTATTTACCATGCTAGGACCAAACACATAGAGGTCCATTACCATTATGTGAGAGAGAAATTGATAAGCAAGGACATTCAGCTTACCTATGTATCAACCAACATGCAATGTGCAGATTTGTTGACTAAAGCTTTGGATGGAACTAATCTTTGCAAGTTCAAATCCATGATTGGATTGCAGGATATACTTGAAGACTGAAGATGAAGACTTCCAAAATGTTTGGCTTGAGGGAGAGCTGTTGGTGTAAATTACAAGCCTACACATTTGGCTCAAAGGATGCATTGAAGTCTATACATACATGAAGAAGCATAGGAACATATGCTAGTGGTTAATTACCACTTTACCTCATTGTAAAAGTCAAACTGACTTGGAATCTCTTGTAATCACCTACCAAAAGGACTCGTGGAAAATTAGCTGCTTGATTGAAAGAATATCTCCAAGAATTTAGGAGCTTGATCATAGGGAGCCAAAAGTTTGAATTTGAACTCAAATTTTTAGTCATCTCTTATAAAAATGGATATGAAAAGGCGCAGGGTAGAGAGAGCACTCCCAAGCCTAGAATTACTGTTGTTGAGTATGTGTGAGGTCTATACTCAAGCTCACACCTCTCTACACCATTTGGCAATGAGATTCATGCCAATGGAGTTGTATACAAATGTTCATTAATACGTACATTCATTAATACAAATGTTCATTAATACGTACATTCAAATGGAGAAATCCGCGTCGAGGTGAACTCTGATCATTTTCTGCTACAGTCCTAAAAAGTCGGGGGTATAGCTTAACTTGCGAAATTGATTTCTCTTAGCATAGTTTATCATTTTACATCATTCCACTTGGAATAGGTAGCTTACTAAGCTAATTAGATACCCCTAAAAGGAAGTTTTCCAATTCCTACTGTGCTGGTCATACTGAGCAAAATACTAAGCAGGTGTCAAGCCATAAATAGAAGGTTTTCTTGAGTTTGTGACTTCCAAAGTTATCTGTTTTGATTCAATCATTGCACACATCATTTCCAAAGGACATAGGACATTTTATGGTGTCATTGGAAAGCTAAGGAGGTCTAGTTATCAAATCTGAAGCAAAAGAGGGCTGGTACAAAGCAGGTTGAGCAGTACCTACTTAGTCTCTTGGAGCATCCATCCATCCATCCCAACATTAAAGTATAGAGACATTAAGTTTTATGACTATATATCATGAGAGTCTAAAACTCAAGCATTGCTTAGCAGTAGGAAAAAGTGTTAGATTGAATTATAAAGTGAGTATGATTTTGAAACTAGGTATTTGGCTAGTGAGGAAACTTAGGCTACTAGTGGGCTCAATAAAAAACCTTTACCACATCTCGTTTTTGTAATAAATTCTAATTATCTCAATCAAACTCAAGAACAGTTGAAACAAGATTCGTTTTATGCACCTATGTTGAGTTTTATGAATGAAAAGAGGGGATCAATGTATCAAGACAAATCTGAGTTGCACAATGGATCTTCTGATTATCCATGTAAGATTGGTACTCAACTTCCTAGGAGTACAACATTCCATCCACAAAGTGATGGGGAAGAGAAGATGGTTAATCATGTACTTGAAGATATGTTGCATATGTATTCGAGTCAAGAGCAAGATAATTGGACTGCTTATGTTCCCCTGGTTGAGTTTGCATATAATAGTGCATTGAATGCATCTATAAAAAAGAATCCTTATGAGGATATGTTTGGTAATAAATGTGTGACTCAACCTTCATTTTCTAATTTGGCAAATAAAGTAGAGGTATCTCAAGAAATTATTGAGAACATTGGTAAAGAACCTAGAATATTAAGCAACACATACACCAAGTTCAAAAAACACATAATGAAATCTATAATGTGAAGAGGAGACTAGTTGAAGGTTTTCAAAAAGTTTGGATCTCTTGCTTATTTGTGGAACTCGAATGAATGTTGAAATGTGCATCTCTTATTTCACATAAGCTTACTTGAAAGATATCTACCTAATGTTGATCATCCTTTGTCGCACAATCTGAAAGATGATGAATCTTCTAGGCATTGATGGGAAATAATATTCGATAAGGAAGTAACATTGCTAAGAACTCCATCTATAGAGCAGATTGGTCAAATTAAACACACATCAAATTAAAGATTTGACCTCAGTGAACTTCGAATATTTTCTAGTACATTATCCTTAGTTCCATGTTAGATGACATTGTTCTTTAAAAGGAAGAAAGAAGTCTTATAGGCCTTTCGTTAGTGAAATAATTCATTTTGAAGTAATATTTTATAGATTGTGTGCATAAAGTTTAGAATGAATACTTCAATCATTTTACACACATAGGAAAAATCTAGGAATGATAACAATTATATTCTCTCTCTAAACCTTATGTGCATCATGTTTTGTAGTAGAAAATTGAACATCAATAGGAACAATGAAGAGCAATTTTGTATGAGAGAAAGCTAGATCACCCATAGGACACTAAAAGTGTCTCTCTGAAAATCTTATGAATCATGTTCTAAGTGCCTCCTTTTGGGCTCTACATTAGTTCATGGTAAGGTAATTCCCATTTTATTATCCTTGTAGAATTTCTAAACTTTTAGGGATCAAAATGAATATTCAAAGGCAGATTCAGACCTAGGGCATCTCTAAGACTATTTTGTGGATTGAAGAGCTAAACATGTTCACCTCTTAGAAGGGTTTTTGAATCTTGCACAAATTTGGAGCTATAGGGTCAAAAAGGGCTCAATGTTTCCAACACAAAAAGATGTGGGTCTCTCTATTATTATTTGAATATGTGATTTTGAAGCATATGTGCCCTCATGCATATTATGGATGTTAGCAAATGTGTATTTTGATTCTTTTTGCTTGTACTTTAGAAATGTGCCACTAAAGAAAGAAATTGACCACTAAAATGCAAGCTTTTTGGAAACTTTTGGCATGCAACATGGGAAACCGAATTATTATAAATTTGGTGGATTATGTACTTGTTGCAAAAGGATCATCAACTATGTTTTGAAGAGATCACTATTTCATCCAAGAAGAGGCCGAAAACTAGAGAATCACCTTGTGATTGTGATTAAGAGTGTGTCTTTGAGTGAGAGTGAGATTGAGAGTGTGAGTGTGAATGTGATCAAGATAGCTCGGGTCTCGTCGAGAAGTCTAGGCTTCATGAGGAAGCTATTGTTCAAGACCTATTGTATATGATTATAAACTATAATACGAGATCTTCTCCTTCTATGCATCCCATCCCATCTACTCTATTGTGTTAGATTCTCTCTTATCTTGTGCAAGTTTGTTTTCTCCATTCCAATGCGCTTGAGTGATTGGATGCTTGTGGTTTGGGACAGCATATGATTCTCAAAGTGTTACGAGTGCAACTAGAGCACAATTGATCCTAAAAAACTATGGAATGTTTTGATACAAAATATTTTTGAGTGGGATGACCTTATCTAGAGGCTTTTTGGAGAACTATGAAAATAGTGATGCGAAAAGCGATCGAAAGGCACCAAAATTTGGTTTCTGGAAGATGTAAATGCAATCATGGAAATAGGGAGATTTATGAGTTTGCCCTTAATTGAGTCTTTAAGCAAGAAAAATTGAACGATTCTGATGATTACAAAAAGATCCTTGAAGGTTTGTAGGCATGGATCACAAAGCTAGAGGATTCTTTTGCTCTTCAATAATATAACGAGGTGTCTAAAGTTAAGGTTGGGATCCTACACCTACATAGTATTCCAAAGATATGTTTGAAGTCCTATATGCAAATCTAGAGGTGTTGTAGTCCACTTCTATGGAAGGAACGTAGAGATCATGTAGAAAAAAAGGTTAAAAATTGCCACACTACTATATGGAGAAGAATGATTTCTTTAATTTTTTGACAACATGAGATTGATTGGCATACATCGTTTGGTGATGAGTAGAAAGAGAAGATTCTATGCCTTAAAAAATATGCATTGGAGGTTAACGCGGATGCTATGAAGAGAAAGTTTATGGAAGGCTATTTGTAGGAGTTGTGTTGTCAAGTGAAGGGACGTGGATGTGAGGCATTTCTTAATGTTGTTGTGAAAACCAAAAAACTTGAGAAGATAGAGAATTTTAACATGTAGAAGGCCAATAGAATGGCATTCCCTATGACCACACATAAGCCATAGAGACCTCCTACAACAAACATGCATAAATAAAAAAGGACTTCATCTTCTCATAATGAAGGTATACTACTCAATTGGAGACTCAATGGAGGTGTCAACCCATCCATTGGAAATAGGAGCTTGATTTTTTTAATTAGGAAAAGAGGCTCGATTAAGGTTTTTGTTCGGATGAGCAAGGACATCGACCATATGAATGCCTAAACAAGGCAATCTTCTGGCTTGCACAAGAAAAGGGAATAAACATCATTAAGGCACATGAAACAATTGAAAAAGGAGATCATCAAGGTAAGTTTTCTAACTATAATTTATGTTGCACCATCACTAGTGCTTTCCCAAGGTCTTTTGTGGTTACAATTTCATGTATGACTTATATGCATCAAGTCAAATATTTGATAACTTCTGATAGTACATATGGTTTTCTATATTTTATCATGATACAATATTTAGAAATATTCTCAGCAATGCAAATATGGAGATTTCTAGAGATGGCCAATGTATGGCTACACTTTATGAAAGGATACATTGAAAACCATGCATTTACTTTTCTTGATGGATGTTTTCCTCAAAAGTTAATGTGATTGAAGTGAAACAATAAGACACATTGATAGGCATGTATTGGTTAGAAAATGAATATGTCCACATTCTAGGTGATGTGAATGATCCTAAGCTTGCTCTTATTTTTTCTATGCATATAATTAGAGCTTAATGTGATGGCTGCAACATATTTGTAGTGCATGTGAATAATCTACATTAATAAGATTATGATAAAAAACTTCTAGAATATGTGGAAATTATTTTGAATGAGCATGTACATGCATTTCCTTAAGACCTACTCAGTATACCTTGACCTAGGAAGATTGAGCATGCTATTGAACTATCTCTAAGGACTGAACCATATTCTAGAGTACCATTTAGATTTAACATAGAGGAATTAGAGGAGCTTAAGATTCAATTAGATGATCCTCTAAACAAAGGCTTAATAAGACCAAGTGTTTAACCTTGATGAGCACTTGTTTTGTTTTAGAAGAAGAAAGATGACTCTTGTAGAATATGCATTGGCTAAAGGGTGTTGAGTAAAAGAATGATTAAATATAAGTACGCACTCCCTCACATAGATGCATTACTAGTTTAATTTAGTGGATCAATTGTATTGAGTAGGATTGAGGTAAGATCTGGATATCACCAATTAGCAGACGTTTTAATCTTAAAATTTTACCATTTCGATTAACAAACACTCTTGCCACATTCATGTGCTTGACGAAAAATAATTGTAATGATTATCTATAGGAATTCATCTTAGTATTTTTCAATGATATATTTGTATTATGTAAAGGTGATTGTGAGCATGCTCTTTATCTCAAGAAGACTTCTCAAATGCTTAGAGAACATAAATTGTATTGAAAGAATAATAACTTTTTCTTTGCCAAGGACAAACCTCTATATCCAAGAAGATTTATATCTAAAGAGGGAATCTCTATAGACAAGGACATATGATAACAATAGTTGATTAGCTAGATCCCAAACCGTTGAGGCATGCTAGATGTTTTTTAGGATTTGTGCAATATGAGAGCACATTTTAACGATTTCTATAAGATAGCTAGTCCTCTAATGGATTTGAGTTGAAGGAAGGGAGTTTTTTTTTTGAACTAATGCATGAGAAAAATTGCTTGAATCATTGAAACAAAAAATATGTTCTGAAAATACCAAAAATTGGGAAATCTTTTGTGGTTAAGAAATGTTCTTTCACAAGAAAAAAGTGTTACCTGAAGAGTTGAAACATGATCCTTTTTATGCAGCTGCCTTGATGTTTTTGCATGCAAACACAAGATTGATGTATTATTACAAATTCGATCTATAGAAGGGATCTTTATATTGTAGAAAATGATTATGCAAATCTTCTAGATCTCTATTGAGAGGTTGAATATTGAATGATTGTCATGATGCACCTTTGTATACACATCGAAGTTATTCAAGGACATGCTAAAGCAATATATTCTTACGCTTCATCATATATGATCTAGGATATTGGAAAATATGTTTGTGAATGTTCAACATACTAATAGTTGGAATCTAAGGATAAGAGAATGTTTGTAATGCTTCATTCTTTGGATGTTCCAAATCAAAAGTGGGAGTCTATCTTTATGGATTTGATCACTAAATTTCCTATGAGTCTATGTAAACATGAAAATATGTTAGTGCTAGTTGATTGATATAGTAAGATGGCACATTTCTTTGTTACGCAAAAGACTGATATTATCTTAAATGTTGAAAAACCCTTTGCAAAATACCTTTTTGGAGTGCATGGAATACTTAAAAGTAAACTTTCTGATAGAGACTCCAGATTCATGTGAAAATTATGGAAATTAACATTCGAACAAATTGGTGCTCAAATTTATATGACTATAACATTCCATCCATTTTCTAATAAGGAAGCTGAGAGGGTTAATCACGTAATTCAAGATATTTTATGTATGTATGCAAATGAAAAGTAGGATATTGAACTACTTCTTGAAAAAATGGATGAATACCTTGGAATATTAAGTACCACATAAAAGGAGCTAAGAAAAAAGAAATTCTATTATTTGAATAAAAGACTAGTTGAATTTCATAATTTAGACAAATCAGTTGTGATCTCACATGGCATGAGGACTATTTTATCAACCAACTTTGATGGGCCTTACATGATGATATCAAGGAGCTCATGCTAACGATGCCCAAGCTAAACTCTTTCAATGAATTCATGAATCAAGTGATTGAGTGTGAAAATAGGTTGTTCGATAGAAAGAAAGAGAAGAAAACTTCATTAAAGATCAAGAATACTATTTTAACTCTGTTCCACAACAACATATGTTGAAAGAAACTGAACTGCAACCCATATGTTGAAAGAAACATCATAAGGATAATGGATTATGCTTTTATTGTGGAGATCATGATTACATGGTATTTAAGTGTCCTATGATGAAGAAACAAGTTGGAATTAGGACTTCCACAAGCATCATCTCACATCAAAAGGATCATCATTAGAGTCAAAAGAGGAATATATTCCACCATAAGAAGCATAACCTTGATCCTATACATAGATATACTACAAACCCTTTCTAGTTTTCACATGGACGATGACCCACTTATCAAGAACTCTACAAAGATCAAGAGCTATGAGGATTCAAGTCCTAGAAGGTCATTCTCACACAACCGCTCCTCGTGGAACTCATCGTTTGAGGGGGAGGTGATGTCATGGAAAATGAGAAATAATTTGAACCTTAGATTCCATGTGACTTCTATACCTCATCATTGGTTCAAAATTTGGAGAAACAAATGCTTCCATTGCATCCAAAACATGTGAAACCTAAAGATTTACTATATAATTGCTAAATTCTAACATCTCAAGGTCTTGTTCAGATTGTTGATATCATCGATGACATAATCAAGTTATAACCACCTTAAAGCTGCCTTTAATAACTACCCTTGAAAACCTATATATGGAGGGCTTGACCACATACATCCTCAATCCTACCAATGCTAGCATTGGGAGGTCAACGAGTCAGGATTTCCATGTAAGTACTTTCCAAGTTATAGTTGAAGTTCTTGTCTTGATCCTTGTTCTAGTATTGTCTAGTCTAGTTCTTGGACGTCCTTACTCATCCTCTTATAATCTCATAGCACGAGATCTTGTCTAGTTATTTCTTATATCTAGTTCATCTCCTTGAAGGGACATTCTATAATGGAGATATCTGGCTTCATACCTATGGTGCCATGTTGTGGGTTCTTGCGTATCATCTCTAGCCTAGTTACCCAAACCTATCCTTCATGGGTTGTGGGGCATCTTTTATCACACACATATTCTTGTATTATTTTTCCTATGTGAGTCTTCTTGTAATCCGACGTATATTTCCAAAATCTGTTCTAGTGTAGTCAGAGAGCACAATCTAGTGATGCCCTAACAACTCTCTATGAACCGAATGGTGTTGCAACCAAAAAATTGACTGCCTAGGATAAAGATGTTCAAGAAACTTGATAATGATGTGTACATTTTAGATGACGACATTTAAGAACACAAAAAATAGGCCTTTTCATAAAAAGAGTGTATCCATGAAAAAAAATGGTAAAAATAAAGAAAATCAACAATACAAAATATATTCCAAATTCTTGGGCCAATTCTCAATTGTTGCCCATTTGAATTCATGAATGCTCCTTTTCAATTTTTGCATTGCATTTCATATCCATATCACTTGATTCAAAACCCAAAAATATGAGTTCTATACTTTTAGTGTAAAACTATATCTTAAGTAATATGACTTGGAGGTTTATTTTGGCAGGTTGACTTTCCTATATAAACATGTATATGTATCCTATATCAAAAGCATACTTTTTGAAGTTCTAAATCTAGATACTCCATGTTTCTAAATTATTAGTCCACCTCAAAACACTTTTTTGGAGTTTAAATGGTAGCCTTATGTCATAAAAAAATGTTGTACC